>JARDXD010001177.1:0-36395 GCA_029218145.1 Aphanocladium album
ATATAGAAGGGGGCAGCCGAGCGAGAAGAGAGAATGAGAGGCAGTGGGCGGCAGGTGGACAAGTCGGTTCAGGGCCAGCGGGCGACCAGTGGGCGACCAGTGGTGGGCGACCAGTGGGAAACACCAGCAAAAGATGAAAAAAGCGGGCGGCCGGGAAGCGGTAGCGCAGCGTAGAGTAGCGTGGACGGGCGGTCCAGGTCCCAGGCACAGCGAGCACTCAAGCGTTCAGTGTGTGGGCAGAGGGTAGCAGAGAGAGGAAAGGCAGTTTTCCAGGGCCCAGGACAGGTAACCTCAGCTCTCAACCACCAGTGGTGCTAGGTGGATGAGTGTGCCTGTGGGCCGTGTGCTGCTTTGCTTTCTTCTGCTTGCTTGCCGTATCCCTCTCTTCCTCTTGCTGGCGACATTCACCCATCACCAGTTGACAGCGGGCGACGGACCACTGAAGCGGGGTTCTTCAGTGGGCGGCGGGCAGGAGATTGCGCTGGAGGCCATTTCGCTGTGCGCCAACGATAAAAAGGGGGGCGTGCGCCCACTCCCCTTCTCAGGTACCCCCTAGAACCCGGTCGAGAGAGGGGGGGGCGTGTCGGGCAAAGAAGAATAAAAATAAAAATAAAAATGAAAAAAACAAGCGGAAAGGAACAAGGGAAAAGCGAGTTGTCGTACCACACTGTGTGGGCTCTCTCTCTCTCTCTCGCTCTTTGCTGCTTGCTGGCTAGGCGCCGGGTTACCACCACCAGGCCAGCGTTGCGAGAAGCTCCTGGCCACTCGAAGCGCCCAGCTCTCCCGAGATGATGCGCCTTGCATGATGATCTCGACGAGATTCTGACCTCTCCTTGCCGTCTGTCATCGTATTCACTCTGCAGAATCGTGCACACTGTGGCGTTTTCTCTCTCTTGATGATGCATCGTCCCGCGTCGCCAGTATAGCAGCACACACCACTATAAACTGACCAGTCAAGTGGTTGCTGCTGCTGCTCTCCACCAGCGTTGGGCTGGGCCACTTTCTCAACGGCAGAGCAAACCGCCACAATAAGGAAAAAGAAGAGGGAAAAAACGGGTAGGGCAAGAAACAAGAATAGAAACAGAGCACAAGCTCACTTACCAAATGATTCTCTTTCCTTTCTTCTTTTCTGTTCACGCAAACATGGGCTGCTTGCTCGCTTGCTTGCTTCCTTCTTCCTCTTGTATTATTGGTGGGCCCGGCTATTATTGTTGGATATAGTTGTCGACGGTAGACGGTAGCGACGGTAAGGAGGAGGCTGGGCCAAAGGCAATGGCAGTAAAGCGAAAAGAAACCTCGGCGCGCTTTGAGCTCCTGTCGTCTTGGCCAGATAAATTAATAACGACAAAGAGACTTCTCTTTGCCTTTCTTTCCCTTGGAACAAAGCTATTCACTTTGCCAAGAAAAAGAAACAAGAGTGTCGAGTATAGTGCAGGATCCCAAGTAATCGAGAGAGAAAAAGAAACGGTGGAATGTTATGCTTCCTTTTTTCCCCAAGATCGATCATGCAGGTCACCAAGACTTGGCTGGGCACTTACGACTTAAGTATTTCTTTTCCCTCTGGAGCTACGGCCATTTGCGCCGCCTCATCCTCTCTCCTCTTGGCCGTCCCTCTTCTTGCGCTATCTTTCTCTTCTCTTGCATATCACGGACATCCATCCCTCTCCCCCAGCCTGGCGCCATCGCCCATCATCAGGTGCTGCCTTGCAGACCGCACCGGCCACCGACTAAACCCACTTGGCTGCGCGCTCTCTCTCTCTCTCTCTCTTAAAGGCCCTGTCCTCGTGGTGGTGGAGGTATTACTCTTCAAACCTGCAGTAGTATACGTAGATGATCCAAGCCCGCTACCCTCCCCTCCCCTTCTTCCCAACCTCAGCCACAGGTACATGCACGCACCGAAAAATATAATAATAATAAAATAATAAAAAAACGAACCTGCCATCTATCATCTCTAGCGTCGTAGTGCTAACCAGGACTGCCGTGTCGAAACCCCAACCAGGGCGGCGGCAGCGCCTCGACCACCTCCATCAGCTACTGGGTAGTTTTGAGCCGTCATGGCGCAGGTCCGGACGCTCGCTGCCGTTCCCGCTTCCTCGCCTTGTTACCATCTCTTGCGAGAAAATCTACAAAAACCAAGAACAAGAAATGTATAATTAGGACAAAACGTGTTTGGTCTAATTAACAAAAAAATGACCAAACGGTGGGAGCGACAGAAAAAACAGGTACCCTTGTATAAACTTCCTGCCTAGAGCCGACACTGGGGTCTTGACTTGCGCTCAGTCGTTTTAGAACCAGGACCAGGGGTGGGATACCCAGCACCATGCAATTATTCATGTCCATTTTCCTCTTCGCTCTCTCTCTCTCTGGTAACTAGCGAGAGACAAGAAATATGCACAGGCTCTTTTTTTGGACCAGGGCAGGGATGTCGTGGAGGTGTCGGCGTGATTGGCGAGCAGAAGCTAGCCAGGCCAGGGTGAGACTACTTCTCCAGAAAGAGACAAAAATCGGCAGGCCTCTTGGCTGTAATCGCATCTGGGCACACACACACGCGGAATGCGCCACAAAGAGCAAAAGGATAATAGACTGGTTACCCATCTACCATGACTGGGTGCTGTGCGACTGCGGCACGGGAAACAAGAGACCCTTGCTGCCCACGCGAAATCCTCACTACGCCCCAGGAGGAACCTGACGCATCGACAATGACTACGCAACCAAGTCAGCTAATACGACGTCTACTCTGTCACTCATCCTGGCGGGGGAAGAAAGAGAACCAAAAGTACGTGCTCTGCGTCTCTGCATCGTCTTTTTTTTTCTTAGCACTGCCACGCTGCTATTCCCATCAGGTTTACCGCCTTGCATGGTGCTACCGCTCCGTTTGGCGACCGAAAGACAGCCTTCTCTTCTGGCCATTTCTTGTCATTCCTCCAAACCTCTTTTTTACTAGTCCTTTGCTGCAGAAAACACACAGGTCTCCATGTGGCCCTCCGCGTGGTACCTGCAGCTAACAGCAACTTGGTTTATTTTTCTGTAACACCGCTTCCTGCGCCCCGCGCCACCAACCACCCGCCGCCTCCTCCTCCACAAAAGCATGATGCCCAACATGTCGACCTGGTTCCTGCGAGGCTGCATGAGCTACACCACCGCAATACAGGAAAATACTAAACTAGTCTCCCACGGCTAGGTTCATGCTGTGCCACCTGCATGCATTGGATCACGCCTTTTTTCTTTCGTCTCGCCATTCTCGGGGAAACAAGACCGACGATCGACGAAAGGCGCTACAATACAGGGTAGCCTTACACCCGCCAACAGAGTCGTTCCTTCTGCTCTGGCTTACATGTCCTCTCCATCTCTCGTAATACGGGAGGCTAAAGTCTATACTTTCTTCTCCCTGATCGTCATGACCAACATCGTACGACATACTACTCTTTCAACTCTCACGTCCAAGTTTCCCTTTTTCTTGAAATGCACTTCCAAGTATAAACCTTCCCCTCATCTCGGAGCATTGGCCTGCATTCGAACTAGCTGCCTAGCTTTTCAAACCTCGTGTCGACATCAGCCCGATTCTGTCAATGCATCCCGCTAGTCGACCGCCATCTCTCCAACTCTTCGTAGCTCCCCTTGCCCTCCCCATCTTTTTTCCCCTCATGAGCGAAAAAGCCATCGACGGACACACATGGCCCGGGTTCATGCACTTGACGGCGCCGTCGTCTAGGCCCGGACATGCTCTCGCTACCCCCTGCAGGAATGGGCGTCGGGCGCACGCACACCGGACCGGACTTTGAGAGGGCCTAGTTCTGTTTAGCACAGCAAGTCGAGCCTCGAGCTATCATGTAGACTAAACCGCCGAAATCTCTCAACTCCATCCCCGGACCCAGCGCCGGTGCTGCTCCAGGCCCAAACCGGGTCAAAGGACTGCACGTCACTGCCAGAGTCGGGCCAGTGCTCTAGCCTTGGCCCATGCATTGCATGCATATCATGGCTTTCTCTAGCTAGCAGCTGCGGTTTCCCAATCTGCCTAGCTTCGGCCTGCCACGCGACGACTGTCGAGCCCAGTCTCGATGCGACTCTGCGAGGACAGAGCTGTCCAGCTCAGCTGTGTAGCTTTCCCCATACTAACGGGACGGAGCTTCGCATTACTTCTTTCGTCGCTCTTGAAACCCACTACGGTGTAAGTGCCGAGAAGCGCGGTCTCGCTCTCTTGCAGCCTCTGGGATAATGCGGCAAGATGTATATCCCAAAGTCTCACTGCTTCCCCTCTGCGGGCAACGAGTTTCTTTGCGGCACATGTCGAGTGGTGGCTGCGTGTGCCAGGATCGTATGACGCCACCCAAGAGCCAATACCTCCCAATCACGCAGAGTTCAATAAAAGCAGCAAGCCCTGCTGAAAACGGAAAACTCTGGTAAGAGCAAGCTGTAGTCGCCACAACACAGCCAAGAGGTGGTGGCGGTGTGTGTGCCACGGCAACAGGCTTTTTTGTCCCATAGCTCCCCGCCACCGCAAGCGACTTTCTCCATATTCGCTGGAAGAGAGAGACAGAGAGAGAGGAAGCACTCGTTGTGCTTTGACCCCTCGAGACTAGCATCGGACACAATACTCAAAAGAGAAAAGGACCTGCAGATGTGGCTACGAAAAGGCTTCGTTGGTCTGGAGGGCGGAGAAGCACAGCTGGCAAGTCACTAGAAAGCGGGCTTGCTCTAGAAGAAGGCTAGAAGACGCGATAGACCTGAGGTGGCGTCGATACTAACGGAGCGAGTGGGATAGAGAAGGCTTGAGACGAAGCACAACATGTCTGCAAGGTAAAATTGCAGTTACGACGCCTCATTCTCGTTCAGACGATGGCTTGCACGACTATGCTGTGGTCTGCGTTGGCAAAGCCTGCTTTTGGAGCATCTCCGGCCTTATTTCGCTGGTTCTAGCCAGTACACAGAAATCACACTAGTAAGCTAAAGAATCCGAGAGAGGCCACCCTGCATTGCAGCTGTGAGAATGGAAAGGCCGGAAAAGTCACTCGCACAGTCCTGCCTGTCGAAAGTCTACCCATGATCGAACGGGCCGATGGAAGAAGAATAAAAAAGGCTGACGCGGTCATGGCAATTCTAATCATCATAGGCTACGACGGAAGATTGGAATCTTTCAACCAAAATAAAATAAAATAAAAGGCCGGGCGAAATATGACCGAGTTTCTGGAGCGCGCTGTGCTGCCTTGGACCGCGCAGAACAGGTTCACCATACGGTCACTGCTTTCTGCATACGATAGTAAACGCGGCACCACCACTTTTTAGAGAAGTGTGATGGCTTCTCCCAACAAAGCCCATTGTTGATCAGCGCCACAGCAAAGGCCACTTTTGGGCTGGTGGGCAGAGGTGCGAAGGAGACCGCGCCGCAGGCAGCGCAACAACTGCAGAGCGGCCAGAGGGTCGTCGCTTTTGGGTGGATGGATGGCCGCCTCGCCAACCAACCGTTGCACGGGGAATCCTTGGGATCCTGGCGAAGGAAAAGCGGAGAACATTTATGCCAAAAATAAAGCAAACTGCAAAAGTAAAATGAAAATAGAGGGGACCGAACAGAGAACGTGGGACTGGTGGCTTGCGGACCAGGCCAGAGGAAACGGCGTAGTCTGAGTGGTTGAAGCTGGGCGGTTTGGCGGTTTTGAGTGGGCATGAGACGACCCGGCAAACATGAAACACGCCTGGCACTCTGCAGCAGCGCGGCCCAGGAAGCCCACAATAGACAAATCACAGCTCTCACGGCGCACGCCCCCTTGATGCTTCCCTCTCTCTCTCAACCTCTCTCTCTCTCTTCCCAGCCTGTGCCACACTTTTTTCGTTTTCGCTTTCTCTTGGTCCCTGTCGCAGAATTTGGCGCTAATCACAATGCCGACCGCTGAATGGCTCCCTCAGAATTACCGTCCCCCCGCCCAACTGGCCTTGCTTGCTTCCTTGCCTGCTTGCTTGTGTGGGTGGTCCTGCACGCCATCGCTGCGAGAGAGAAATGCAATCAGGCTTGAACTAAGAGCCAAATCTTTTTTTTCTCTCGCTGGCTCATACTCATCCGCAAGGGCTTATTCCGCAGAAGAAAATAGAAAACAAGCACAGAGTTGCATCGTACATGAACAATGGGTGCAGGTGCCCTCTTGTTGGTGTACCTTCTCGTCCGTATACGTCGTGTTCCGCTTCCTTGTCCAACCAGGGCCAAAGAGATACAGACGAACAAAGAGCGCCGCCAGCCAGCCAGTGGCTTTTTCTGACATGTGGCGAGCTGCCCGCCTCTGTAACACTCACAATCAACTACTGGCCGGCAGAAAGCCCTGCCACTACTCTCGTTCCCGCCCAGATGCAGCTGTCGTGGTCATCTGCCCAGCCTACCAAGTGGGCTGGCGGATTGCCATTGCAGCCGCCCAAAGCTCATGAATTGGGGATACTGGACTTGGATGATCCATTCCCCCCCCAGCGCCAGCAAAGCAGCCGTGCATGTCGACTGGCTAGGCTGGTGCGCTAAACTGTCTAGCTCAATCTGCAAGCTACTCGTTACAGAGCTCTCTCGGCCAGTGGATAATAGCTCTCTTCTGTTTTTCCCAGTCAAGGGCGTGTATTAAAAAAACAAAGGCGCCGAAACTATGTTGATCACTTGCCCTATTGTGGACAAAGGGCTTCTCCCTCCTCACCGATTGATGCAAGGCATCGACCAGGTTGCAGCAAAGCAAAGCAATGGCCCATGGGGTTGTTGCTTGCATCAAGTGCTTATCGACATGACGACGACGACGCTCTTTTCCGTTCGGTAATCGAGAGAGAGAGAAAAAAATAGCCGTACATGACGTTTTCCTGCAGGACATTTGCCATCGCGATACGTTCATCGATACTAATCATGCCATCGAACATCAATTTCCGGCTGCGCATCAGCCGGATATTGCAATCGCAAACGGGCCCTTACGACGACCAGATGGATAGATACTCACCGACCCTGTTTCTCCAACTTGGTGGTCGATGCGCTGGCCAGCGACGAGGCCGATCCCGCCGCGCCCTATCCCAAGCCGAATCAGGACTGAGCCTCCGTAGACCGTGGTAGCCAAGGGCACACTGGTGGATGCGAATCTATCTACGGCTAAACGACAGCCCAGCCCAATAGGGAATTGTTGAGAATTAACGTGCTTTCGTGTCAAACCTGCAACGTGTTTTTGATCTCATGATGCTATGCAATGGCCACAAGTACCGAACTGCCATGCAACCCAATTGCCATAGCCGGCAGGGTGCACCATGTCTCTGGTTGCTCCTCCAAGTCCGTATCCAGGTGAATCCCGGCCAACACTACGCCACCACGCATGCATGGATCGCAGAGGTGTCATGTTCTTCTCCGACCAAAGGAGGCTTGTATCTTGAGCTGCGTGGCTACCAACGTCACTACTTCGCAACCCCCTCTGGAGGAAAAAAAAAACAATACACCGTTTCGCAAATTAGAATACTACAGCCGATGGATATTTTGGTTTGCCGCTCACTTGCATATCCCGCAAAAGCAGAGCGAACCCCTGGTCAATGACAGCGACCATTGACATGCCAAGCTTACACACACACTCCCACCCAAGCCTAGTCTCGTCTCTCTCTTGCCCTGCTAAACCCTCCATGCGGCAGCCACGAGGTCCATGCGAAGGGGGGAGGAGGGAGACACAGAGAACGCTTGGGTGCGGCATATCAGGCAGGGCATCCCAGCGGGATCATCGCTGCATTGCCTGACGGTGACAGAAATAGAGTGATTTTTTTTTCTGCTAGTGGGCGAGAGGAGAGGGCGAGGGAGACATGCAGATGTGATCCGAAAAGCGGACAAGATGATGCTGGCGTCCGCGGCCTTACGCAAGGACCGCCTGGCGACTTGAGTGTCTCTGCTTCCCCCAGAGGCACCACAAAAAGACAGACGACAGAGATGGATGCATCAGCCTGGCTAGTCTTGTTTGACAGCTTGAGAGCGGTCTGCATCAACCCTGGGCCAATTTCGCATACATGCAGGTACCGTCAACATGAACATGTAGGCAACAGCTTCGGTCGGGGATGTTGAGTAAGTGCAGGCTAGGTCACCGGACCTCAATGTCCTCTCTCTCTACGCACGGTGTCCCGACAACAGGTCCATTAGTCGTGTCTTTCTCTCTCCGCCAGGGAGGATTCCAGCGGTTCTCGCCATGGCACACGCTGCCAGCTAATTTGCATGATTTTTCCTGTTTTTATTTCCCGCGTGTATTGTTCCCTACTTTGCACTGCCGGCACTCGGTATTCGCAGCATGCGAGTGTCAAGCTGAATCATGGGGCGGATGCCTGAGAATGCGCCGCGAGGCTGGGGTTGCAAGCAATCTTCTGGGCACGGCTAACAAGCATTCGTAGGGAATGGCGCGAGCGAAGCAAAACGTGCACACGGCATGCCTAAATTGGCCTTGTTCTTCTTTGGGCAACGGACGAGTTCTGCCGTTACCCAATGGAGCGGTCCCCGGCGAACAGACCGATTGCATCTTTGCTAGTCCAAACTTTGTTTCTGCAAAAAGTTCCAAACCGTTTGTTCTTCGTCGCAGCTGTCTTTGGAAATGCTTCATGGCTTGTCAAACATTAATATTAGGCAAAAATATTTGATGAATTTGTTTTAGACCAGTTTACACGTATTTGCTTAATGCCGTGTCGACGGCCCGTCGAAGCTCCAATGCCCCCGGGCCACCTCTCTCCAAACACCAAGAGCTGAGCCAGGGGCAACCCATCTGTTTGAGCGACAGAGAGCCTCTCTGCAAGGGCCCCATCAGGCACAAGAAGCGAGCCCTGGCATATAACAAACTAATGCTGGTCGATAACAACACTATTATTACACATGACAGGTAGAACAGACACCTGAACTAGGCCCGGCCGCGGCCGCGACGACGTTGCTGCGAGAAAAGAGTTGCCAAATATAGGCCGCTTACTGTTCCAAGGCTGAAACAGACCAATCAGTGCGGCCGCCAGCTTCTCGCTAAGCGATCTCAAACCGGTGGCTGCAGGGGCACGCCGTCGCTGATTGGGCATGGTTTTGATCGCGAACCAGTGTCACAAATACAGGCCTAGCGGGGGGGAAAACAGCGAGCTTACAAGGGTTACGGTGGTGGTGGTGGGTTGGAAAGGGGGGACAAGATAAAAAAGGAAAAGAAGGAGTAAACACGAATCTGCGCCCGTGATGAGTCGTTGTGAAACTTGAGATAGCCAGAAGCGTGAACTCGTCTTGGGGACCGCCCGGCGTCGCTCCTCCGCCGTTGCTATTTTTTCATTCGTTCTTCTCCAGTCTATTTTACGCTGTGGTACCAAGTTAAAATTACAGCTCAAAAAAGAAAAGGAAAGAACGGGTAGCGAAGGAAAACGCTTTTCCAGCCTTGCGCTTGCGGGGGTTACCGGGCTCCGTTTACGATCCCAGACCCAGTAAAAGCAGATTACAAGCACAGGTGCAAGAGTCAGGCAAGCAATTACACGTATCCCACAAGCTACCGGCAGAGAAAGTAGAGCTTTCCGGAACGAGAGGCCCTTTGCAGCCCGTTCTATTTCGCTGCTCGGGCCTCTCTCTGCTGCGCTGGTTGCCAAGCTGAATCTCTATTCCGATGATGTTCTGCATCTCCCCACAACGGCCACGCTCTCCTCAACAAGGATAGGCCTGCGAGAGAAAGAGAGAAGGAGGAATAAGAAGTCCCAGATAAGCAGCGCCGTCCTGCGCCCTAGGTTCGTTGTTCTCTGTGGAACTTGACATCGGCAAGGTTCCTGGTTCCTGGCAGCAGGGCCCCCCCTAGCCTTGCTTGCTGTACCCATATTCCACGCTACCGTGCATCTATACCGTTTCACCATTTTTCTTCTTCCTTTTCGCGTCTCTTGCTTCTGCGTCTCCGCCCACAGCTGCTCCTCTACCTCCCCTGGTTCACCCCAAACCAGGCAATGCATCCGGTCCCTGGCAGCAAGCCACGCACCACGGTCAATCTGGCCGCACAGAAAACGCAAGCCACACCAAGCTTCTCGGCCGGCGTTGCGACTGAATCAGGCATGGTCGCTTGCCCACTTTGTCCGCCATCAGGGCAACATGGGGCGCGCCTCTTGGTGGTTCTCCCCAAAAAGCCTTCGTGCTAAGCTGCAAAGTCTCCAAACTAACTAGTTCAGCCCTTTTCGCAGTGCATTGTGCATCATTAGAGCGAGAAAATCGCAAGCCTGACGTTGGCAGATGACCTAGTAGCCCTGCCAGCCACTGCGCCGCCATTATGCATGCTCGCTTTCCTCTGCCGAGTCTCGCCCTGGCCCTATTTTTTTCCTGGCCCTTCTCGCGGCCGTATTATGCTTGCTCGTTGGCAGAAAGTGACTGCTGAGACTGCCGTTGTTAACCTGAAACAGCGACCTGGATCGGCATGCATCCCCCTTCGAGAAGAACTAGCTTCTGTGTGACTTCATTTTTCCTAATTCGGGATCTCATGCTGTCCTGCCGCTCTTTCTGATGGCTTTTGCATATAATCACATTAGGGCAGTCGCAACACGACCTCAACCCTCCTTGCACGGACTGCTTTGCAGCGTTCTTCGCGCCTCAATTGGCTGGCACAAAGCACATCCATGGCGTGGATGTTGTTTATTATTTCCTCATGTTTCATGAGCCGTTTTCCGTATACACGCTGAAGTGCATCATGCACTGTGACAAGTCCCCATGACCGTGTTCATAGCGTCAGTCACTGCAGGCGCTAACATCGACCAATCTAATTACTTGAGGGCATATCATGGACTCGATACGAAACTGCAATGGTACACCGAACAAGGTGAGAGAAGGCGACCCTACGTCGTGGCATCAAAGTATATTTCCTGCAAACACTTGTAGTCTTCTCTCCGCGACCGGCCCAGCCCTCTATCAGTCCGCAGACAAGGCCTCAATTCTAGAAAGGATTATATCTGACGGCGCTAAATCGTCTCAAGTGGTTACAATGAAGATGTTTTTACGAACATTGCTGGTGCATGAAACAAGACATCTCGCAGAAAGCTGAACAAAAGAGACCCTACTAGTCAGGCGGATGCGAAGCCAAACCTACGAAGAGGGCGTACGGACGGACATAATAGTGCGGTTTCGAAGACAGTCTCTCTCTTGCCAGCAGTAATCACTCCAGCGCTGACAGGTTACACTGGTAAAAACCCTATCATTCGACTGCCAGGGCCGCTGTATTCGATATGCATACCTGGTATACAATGACCGGTCGCATTCAGGGCCGTGGACGGCCGAACAAGCAAAAGCCGGCAGGGGCCATAACAAATGGACATTATAGGCATAGTTTGGACGAGAGCGGCAGAATACGACGGTCTGGCAGAAGTCTAAGTGTCAAGTCGCCCAATTGGGGAATCTAGTGTTTCGGGATGCCCTTCGCCAATCGGAGGCGCTATGATGTGCCTGCGCCGCAGTCAAGTACGCTGATCAGAGCCTTTTCCAGGGAATTAATCTGAGCATGCTCAGAGATTACAAAACCAGAGAAGAAAAGAAAGGAAACAGTGATTGCCATAATCTGTGGTGAACTGGCCGCCAAGGAGTTTCATCACGATCCGCTAGCCTTGGCCGCGCTCTAACCACACACTCCTTGGATATACCACCCCTATACCGTGCTTATTGCCACATGCCAAGGGCCCTCTCTGTACGTACATCATGTTGGAGCCTGTAGCAGTTGCCGCCGGAATAGCAGATGCGAAACAATTTATCCTGGGGCGGAACCTGCACTGCCACCATCTCACTGAGCAAGCGTTTTTCGCAACTGTGCCTTTTGGGGGTCTAGACTGCGCCTATCGCAAGACCAGGCGGATAGATCCATGGCAGCAAAATCGAAACAGGGCAAACAGGAAACGACAACCCCCCAAAGGGGGGCCGAAAATGCTACGATACAGGACAAAACCAACAGGCCTGCGGAAAGTTGAGATAATAGCAATAAAATGCAAATAATATCATGGGCCTAACACAGTTTTTTTTCTTTCGCCATCTATAATGCGCAAACCTAAGAATCGGAAGTGCAACTGGTGCATAAAGAAACGTTATTTCAAAGACCCTGGTTGCGGGGACTGACACGACTCATTGATGGCAGCGAGCGCACGCTCCTTCAACGTGGTGACATGCCGTCAGATGCAACGACTCACGGATGGACAGGGAAAGAGACCGCTTTAAAGAAAAAGGGGCGCAGATTTGAGCCTAGATCCTCACGACTCTTCCATGAGCCCTATCCATGGCGCTCGTGTTTCGCTTGCCAGGGATCCCCTGACTTGTCAACACAGTTTTCTTCTTCTTTCACTCGTTTTGCGCGCTCAATGGGACCCGGCACCACATCCGGCAGAGGCGCAGCATAAAGCCCAGCGAGCAATATTACAGCCGGGAGATGTCATATCGTCTTTAGCCTATTGCGGTTAAAAAGAAACGATCAGCCAAGAGAAGAAGGAATTTTCTGGCAGAAGCCCGAAAAATCTCAAACAGGCGATGGCAAGGTAGCCACGGTTTCACAAATTCACCACCCGCTGTGCCCTCGTGGTTTCATGACTGTTTCCAACAGTGCACATCTCTTGCTTGCCCTCTTGAGCCACCGGAGGCTACTAGTTTCATCCAAACTATGGGTTGTTCATGCTCTCTGCTGGGCCAGTCACGGTGGCGCGTCGTCGTCGTGGTACCGGCCAGCCAGTGATGGAGGGCGGACGCATGCCCAAGATCATCCGCCAGGTGGCCACGGCAGCAGCTCATCCCGCTGGTGTATAGAGGTTGCGCCCGCGGAAATCTGTCTTTCATTCATGCAGCCCCATTCAAGCATCTACGTTGCTGTTCTATGATTGATAGGTGAAGAAATCTGAAACCCATTGGCTTTGTGCAGTCGATGTCGTGATTTAGCCTCATCTGTCTACAATGCTCCCACTCCCACATTCTCGCCTGATACCCTGGAATCGCTCAACTTCCAGAAAGCTTCTTTGCCAATCGTAATGCTACCTTAGGTAATACGCCATCAAATTGCGACATGCTCGCCGAGTTCTCGGTTACAGGTGCGAGCATGTGCCATCATACGTGACATTGTCGTTTCCTCATGATCCAAAGAGTCAGTGAGCACAAATCGCATAAACACGATAATGTAGGCCGAGTCATTGTAGGCCGAGATTTGTACTTCTCTGTCCCGCTAGCCGATTTGCAGTGCCGTTCCTACCGGCGACCTCCGATTCCGACGCGGGTAAACCAGCGACGGAATCCCACCGAAGTGTTACAGACAGGTTACCCCAGAAGCTAGGGTACTTCCGCACTTTTTGTTCTAGCGAAGACCGCAAGAAGGGTGATCCGAGCTCTCTGTTTTGCATAAACCTCCGATTCATTTCGCTCAGCCTTCTTCTTTTTGACAAGTGCGACCCTGATGTCGGTGCGTAAAAGGCGAAACTAGGGATCCATATCTACCCATCGACATCTGGGCGGCAGAAGAAACGACTCAAGTATATGCAAGATTTATTGATGCTTTCTCTATGATTATATCCATGTAGTCTAGAGACACAACGTTACGTCCAATTGTTACTATCCCCCCCTCCCAAAGAATCGTCGGCCCCATATCTGATATCTAGTTCACACGGCCTGGGGGTTGAGCCAAAGCATGTAAGAGCGATGACCTTTTCTCGTCTCGCTTCGGAACGTAATCTGTAACAATCACTTTGTCCTTCCTTGTTAATCTTCTGATAGAATAACTAGTAAAGCGGAATTCTTGAGTAGTAAGAACGAACACGAGGATCCAGTTTCATCGCCACTTTGCCACTTGATCATGCAAACTGCATAAAACTGCGCCTTGGCCGTGGTTCCCTCGTTGCGTCATTCAGACGGACACGGAATATTCATGCATTCCGAGGGTAGAATCGAAAGCCATGGTTCAGCGCGCGGCAGTAGCTACAGGGTATGCTATTCAAGCTGCGCAGGAGCAAGTTCAGTATTGACTTGGCGCGCTAGAAGCGGCCACGATCTCATATGACATTATATTATCGTTGTGCACATCATCCTTCGCGTATTTGCAGCCGTTGCGATCAGAAACACTAATTCCAGGTCATAAAGTTCGTAGCAAACATGATGGTGTCATTTTGGTTGTTTGGCAGCTGCCAAGTTACCTACTTGGGCTGTTTTTCCAATATAAACTCCGTGGCGAGTATGGATTCTCCGGGGATTCCAGCGATTCCGTGAAATATCGTCGTGGTTGATATACGACCCTGATTGTAGGGCTTCTGAAAGGTCCCTTTGTTCTCATAATGGGGCTGACAGGGCCGAGTATTCTATCTGCGCTGCCGGCATCATCCATTGGGCTCTCCGGCTCAATCATGCCCAGCTCTTCGTCGTACTCATCCCGGCTTCCCCAGCGCGGCACGGCTTTCTTGGAGTAGCCCCAAGAATCCATTTCAATTCTTTGCGGCATATCTGAGTGAGAATATGGCGGCACAGCAGTCGTATCGGTGCCTTGCGACGAGTTCTTCGATCGGGTGGTGGCGCCTCGCAGTTTGGCAGAGACTGCCTTGAAGACCGGTGGCAGCGTTGGAATGGACGCAATGATAATTCCAGTGTCGGTTTCGATAATGGACCATATGATTGAGATGGAGGAGTTGAGATAATTGGAGAGATTCTTGATAGTATCGATTCGGATGATTTGGATAATCGTTACGAAGATGCCCAAGGCGAAGAGGGCGAGAAGAGTAATCTTGCGCGGCCTTTGGATTTGCGCTTTGATGAGTACCGGCAGAGGAATAATCATACTGTCACTTGTTAGTATATAATTTGGGAAAATCGGCAATAGAGCCCTGTGCATACACTGTCGCGTCAAAGACGATTGTAAGAGCCGAAAAGCTAAGGTAGAAAGGCAGCCCTGCAGCACAGCTACCCCATGTAATACTGGGATTCCATTGTTTGGAGATCTAGTTGATGTCAGCTCCTACACCACAATTTTAAGAGCATACAATGTTACTCACAGGCGTGCAGAGAAAGAGGAAGCCACATACGAAGGCGATATGTGCCATTGTGATGATGACCATCGTTGCTATGATGACTTTCCGATACATGGGCATAGGAATAAACCTCAAGTAGGAAAGCAGCAGGCTTATTTTAAAACCCCATATACTGACGACGTAGCTGTTGGCCAGTTAGTAACGAATGAGATTTTAAGGTCGTCGTCAACTTACAATGGCGCGCCAATATATTGTGACTGTGAAGTAGTTGGTCAGCGCCTGATTGAAGACCTCAACACCGGCTACCAAAACACACCAGTTGAAAATTGAATAAATTTTGTTTGGGCATGTCATTAAGGCTGAGAAGACCGAGTCCCCATTTAGTTTCTTCAAGCCAACGTTAGCAAAGTGGTAGTTGTTGATCAGATGGCTGCTTACGGATGACAGTGGTTGTTGTGTAGCCGCTAGCACATAGCTAAGAAACTTAGTAGCTGCGGTATTAAAGAAAACCATAAAACACATACCCAAGAAATAACGATAAGAAGATCGTCTGTGAAGTGAGTTAGTGGTGTACTTGAGCCATCTGGCATATTGTAAGCGGTCTACCGTATCCCAGTGCCTTGACCAAGAAGGCACGAACGTATACTCTTAAAAGCATGACGAGAAAAGAAGAGCTGGTAAAGCACAGCGCTATAATCGCAATCTTCGCCCCCCAAGTCGGCATGTCATCGTGAGTGTTGTAGGCCCAGGCCATGCTTCACTATTCATGGCGACAGTGGTGAATGGAAAGCGTTCGCGTGCGCGGGCACAATTTCGAGTCTGGCGTATATATTGGCAGCAGGAGAATTGTGGGCGAACAACGAAAAAAGCGCGAGGGAACTTTAAAGATGGACTAGATGGACTGTTCTGTTTTGGATCACAGCTGATTCTGGAGAAAGTCCCGACTGAGACACTCAGTCGACGGTGGTGGTGTAGACGACTGAAGACTAAGACATTGAAAGTCCAACAACTTTTCGGGTTTTTTTTTCTGCTTCTCCTCGCTTCGTGTATATAGATTAACTTGACTTTTATGAATAAAAAGAGGAAATTGAGCTTCGTAGACCGTGTTTAGTGATGAAATTGAAATCGAGCGAGTTGGGCGGCTTTTACCAGACTCCAAGTTTGCCGATGCAGGCAGAGAGGTGCGGCGCGAGGGTCTGGCATCATTCCAGCAGCTGCGCCAATGGTAGCAACCAGGCAAGGTGGCGATTTGCGGCAAACTTTAGTGGTCTGCAGCGGACTTTAGCTGGTGAGTGCCAGCCTGAGCTCCTTGAAGCTGCCTGTAGGCGACCAAGTGGTCAGCGCCCCAGCCTTGACGCCGTCACCGGATCGCTGGGCTGCCGTCCCGCTCGCGCTGCCGAGCGCTCCAGATTTACTTTCCTTCTCCACCTGCATTACAGACAACAGATGCTAACCCAACACAAGTTAAGCCATCTTCCTCCCTTGGCTCGCTGTATTGACGCCCAGCTGCTGAAATGGTGTGACCCGTCGTGTTATCCTTGGGTACGAGAAAATTGACAACAAGGGCGCTGCGGAGAGAAGAGAAATCAGAAACACGATGACGGATGAAGCGATCGCGATCACTGCTTCATTGGCACTCTTGCCTTGCCCTTGATAAAGGCTCGACTTTTGACAAAGGCTGCTTCGAAAACATTTGCGCCTGTAAGACAGTCGGAACATGCTGAATTCCGCCTTGATACGCCACATACGAAATCTCAGTCACCTCTTGCTTGCTCCAGGCACCTTTCCCATCCGCCATATACAGCAAAGCACAGTGGCCGCCAACGCCTAATTGTCCGAGACGTCCATTTCAACGGTGATGGGTGGCTAGAGACGATCTGTCGGAGAATAAACTACCAGTCTCCCCCGGATGCAGCTGATTCTGGCTGCTATGCCGTTCCGCGTCCCCAGTGCTTACGACTGCGAATTGAAGTAGCTTCTGTCAATTTTGACAGAGCTTTCGGGCGCTCGCGTCATCACTGCCCCAAACCACGGCTCCAGCGTTTTCTTCCCGCATTGTTGACAATAACTGCATTCGGCACTTGGGCTCCGTCCCAGCTGGGCAGATTGGCGACAGCCGGAGACCCCCAAAGAACGCCCCCGAAAGCTTATTCGTCTTGACGTACGATGCACCGGAACCACGGCCTCGGGTTCTGATCGGGCAAATACTGCGATACTGGTATGCCAAGCTGGCCGCCGATGTTCCATTACCATTTCGGGACTTGACTTTCGAGACGGAAACTACCACGGCCCCAGGCATCCCGTGCGGCTGTTAGATCTCCTTGGGGTAAGCTCTGTGAGCACAGCCGAGGGCACCGCCGAGTTTGTTGCGCGACAGAGCGGAGCCACCATGCATACCAGTCGGTCTCTCCCTGCCACCACATGGTGACATGTAATTAAATGATCGACAACTGCCTTGATTCTCATCTGCCGACCATTGCGGTATTGTCACTTGTCAAAAAGATGCGGAATACCCAGCTCTGAACATTTGGAACTACAGTCTGTCGTGTGTCTAATATCGGGCCATTTAGGCGTGAGTGCGAGACTTGCACAATGATCGCTTGTCACTATTTATGCAATGCAACCACTTTGTAAAAAACACCATAGTCATTAGCCGTGTTTTATCGACGGTGTAATTTGTCTCAATTGCCCCTCGCGCCAGCCCGTTGGGGAATGTGTAGCTCAACAGGGAGACGAATCTTGACTACAGGAGATGTTTGACGGAGACGGCGAGTTTCAAACTTTTCACAAAACGGTACGTGCTGATGAATATAATCGTGGTCCTCCATGAAAAGTGTTATGCAACAGAATTTATCTGTCTATCTCTTTGCTGCAAGAGCAGCCTTCTCATCAGCGTCCACCATTTGCCGGATGGCCGGGCGGCTCATGCAGCGTTCCCACCAATCACCAACAGCCTGGCGGCTGAGAATAATATCTCCGTATCCGCATGCAATCAACCTTTGAAAGAGCGGAATGTAGTATATGTCCACTAACGTAAAAGAATTGCCAGCCATGTACTCTTGTTCGTTCAACAGACTACCCGCTACAACATCGAGAAACGCCTCGACCGAGCAAAGAGCCTTCGAGACCACAGCCTCATCAACCGGTAACCCTATAAATCTCTTGGCAAACTTCTCGAAGGCAACGGTACCGGCTGATTCTGCAAAGTATGCCATCTCAATGCCTTCCGCTTGTTCAAACAGTGCCGTGGCCTCGGCGTTGGAAGCGGGAGGCAGCAGCGGGAACCCGTATTTTCTGGCCAGGTATTTGCAGATAGCTCGGCTTTCATGCAGAATGAATCCATTGGGAAAATCAACAACAGGGATTTTACCCCATGGGTGACGTGCGACATGCTCTTCAGACTATTTGTGATGATGTTAGCTCCCTCAACACTAATGAACCGAATACAGGATAAGTATGAAGAGCATAAGCGATTCTCAAACCAAGACTCCAACAAGAGCAGTCTCGTCGTCAATCATTGAAGGGGCACTGCACCTTTTGTTCGCCTTTCTGCAGATTGAGAAGTACCAATTCATAATCTGTAAAGCCACCTTCAGCGAGTGTCAGCCGGACGCGATCCGTGTTAGTGGACCCGCGAGCGCCGTAGAGAGTAAAAGCTGGCATTTTCGTGGGCTGTATTTTGGTTATCGCGGTAATTGTACCTGTCCTCTTAGACATGATGTTTCGAATATCTTTTCAAAAACGCACTTAATGCCTACATTATATAGTTGCAAATCGTGCGACCCTTGTATTGTAATTTACTGTAACAGCTCCGTCTCTTCGGTAGCGTGTATTGCTGTTGGCAGGTTCGCTCTCATTTCCTAATCGAGATAGCGCCGGCGCTACCGTCAGCAGCCCAGTATCGTGCACTTTGTTCTGGCCCGGAATAAGCGCAGCCCGAGGACGCGAGTCTCTCTCAAATTCAGATCGACGCCTCTTCCAGTTTTGCTTATCAATTCACTCACGGTTTCTGATTCGTGCGCTCGGAATTGCGACCTTTTGCGGCTCTTGGCCGTCGGTACCTGGCACACCGCGAACAGCGTGAATCTCCATCAGTCACCACAGGGATGGTGGATGCGCCGCCGCCAAAGCGAAGTATCAAGAGCAAAGCCAAAGTGAAAACGGGTTGCAGAACATGCCGGTGAGTCACAAGCTCTTCATCCCTGCTCACGAAGCCGTGCTTACCCATCTACAGGATTAGAAAAGTCAAATGCGACGAGGAGAAGCCATTCTGCAAAAAATGCGTTAGCACGGGCCGAACGTGCGATGGCTACGAATCCGTCTTTAGATTTGCCGCCAGACAATCTCCCGGGAATGATTCGTTTCATTTCACTAAGTCTGAGGCCGACTTGCCCCTAGTTCACTCTGGTCTGCCCGAGATTGCTCCAGCGGACATTGAGCGGCTCAATCGTTGCTTCTCTATCAAGACTATGCTCGACGTGAAGCTCGGATGCGGGGAGGAGGCCAAGCAGCTGCTGGAAGCCAGTTTGTCAGATCCGGTAATACGACACGCGATATCGTCACTCAGGACGCTTCGAGAAGATCTCGATGCGACTGGCAATGGAAAGACTGCGATCACTGAGCACGCGCCTAGCTATGGCTACGGCTTGAAGAAGTACAATATGGCACTTGGCGGTTTGGTAGCAGACATGTCGTTTCAAAATGCCAATAAGCTTAAATCCTCATTGCTCTGCTGCCAAATATTTATTAGCATCGAGCAGCTCCTTGGTAACTACGATGCCATGGTACAGCATATCACCCGGGGGTTCATGATTATGCACGAGTACCGAGCGAGACCCACGATAGATGGGAACGGGGATTTTCTTCCTGCATATCACGATCAACTACCGTTGCTCGATGTCTTCATCATCAAGCTATTCGCTGCGCCCTGCAAATTCGCAGACGTCCCCAGAGCGGACTCTCCGCCTAAACCACAAGGACCTCCTAGTCGCCGTACTCTTGCTCCTGACACGCGTACACAGCTCACAAGACTTTCTCAATCAGTACTTGATTTTCTCGACGAGGTTGGCCAGGTGCAGTCAGGAGCAGCTGCCTTCCAACTGCGCGATAGAAAGGCAAGTGTGTTGCAGGCGCTGAAATTATGGTTGTCAAATCTGGAATCAGCACAGGCAGAGACTGGCTTAGCTGATACTGAGCCTCTTTCAGCCTCCTTTCAGCGGATATTTTACCATATATTGCGATTCGTGCTATTAAGCACCCTAGACGCCTCACCAGTAGCTCGCATCCGTCTCACGACCGAGAACGAGCGGCTTCAGAATCTCGCCAATGTCGTGGGCCAACGAGTCAGAGATTACCACATCAGCGACGTTTCAAGGTAGATCCTGAATATATAAATTAATGTATACCAGTAAAGATAAGTGAGGACTTCGCGAAAATCTGACCCGCCAGTGACTAGGAAGAGCATGCTGGCAATTTTCTCGGTCCCGCCAGGGTCCCGTTCACCGAGTCTAGCAATAGCTCGGCCAGCCTGGCAAGGCTAGTGGCGCCTCTTCTCAAGCTCAAACAGAACGAAACTGGCCAGCGCGCTGTTACGATATTACAAACCAGTTTTTAGCGTTCCCATTGCGGCGTCGGGACCGAAAAGGCCAATCACTGGCCACGAATCGATGATTAGCTGCTGCTGATGCGCCATAGCAAAGAGTTGCAGATGTAGAAGCCAAGAAATATAAATACAATGAACGAGTACGATGTTTCTATGGAAAGCAAACCATATTTAACTCTGTCAAAGAAAGCCACTCCTCTATTCGAAACAAAACATTCAACTTTACGAGCATCATGCACTTCTTACTGCTTGGAGCAAGTGGTCGCACTGGCCAAAAAGTCGTCTCTGAGTTACTCTCCCAAGGGCACACGGCAGTTGCTCTCGTCCGCAGCGAAAAGAGTCTCGCTACACGCTCTGGACTTACCATTGTCACGGGATCACCTCTATCAAAGGTCGATATTCGTCGTGCGCTCTCCGCAGCTCCTGGCCTGACACCTTCTGCCGCCATCTTCACCTTGAACACTGTGCGCAAGTCGGATAGCCCATTTGCGGCGCAACTGACGCCGCCTCGCTTTTTGGCTGACTCCTGCGCCAACGCTTGCGAGATCTTGGAGCAGGCAGGTATTTCTCGAATTATTGTCATGTCGACTGCTGGTGCAGGTGATTCGTGGGGCCAGCTACCCTTGTTGAGCAAGGCGTTCTTGGCCTGGACCAATGTCAAATACGCCCTCAAAGACCACAACATTCTCGATGAAGAGATTCGGAAGACCGGGATGGACTGGACTCTAGTGAGACCGGTCAGATTGGATTTCGATAAAGAAGACAGCGATGCTAAAAGCGGAGTGAGGACGCTGCATGGTGATGGCCAGGGCATGGGCATGAGTGACAGCATTACAGTGTCAACGGTTGCCAAGTTTCTGGTCAAAGTTGCGATTCAGGGACTTTACAAGAGGGAGAGCGTCGTGATAACGAATTAATGCGCATTCTCCGTTATGGGATATCGTGGCCAAGTACTAGTAAGAAGGAGCAAGCAGTTAGAGCATACATTTAAATATACATATATATTTCACTACACAACTTCTCTACGTGTTATGCCATCTGCGTATTCTATATGTGGATTCTGGCTCTTCGGCACGCTTTATACCTGCTGCTCTGGGTCAGATACAATGGGAACAAAATATGTCGACCATGGCCAACAAGTTCGACTCTTGCTTCCCTCCCGCTGGGCAGCTAACAGAAGTACTTCCAGGCGTACGTGGTTGCTCCAGCGTGTGAGCTTTTGCTGCCCTCCCTTTAAGTAGCTAACGTGAGTGCCTGCCGGGCATAGGTGTTTACTCCTTCGCGTGATAAATCATCGTCGTCGACGCTATCTAACCTCCACTTTTCGGGGAACCATGAGACCAAGCCTTCTGCGGCTTTGTTCAATGTTTTGATCACCCACTCGCCTAGTTCATCGCACCATAGCCAAGATACCCACAAACCACCAGCCGCCAAAGGCAAAGATATGAAGCAAGGTATCAGCACGGCTGGCTCGGGCCACCTTGTGATGATGAAGTACAGCGCAGTTCCGGCCGCTCCAGCCCATAGACCAAAGCATAGGAAGAGCATGATCAGGGTTCCAATGACAATGATCCCAACACAAATGACGACAACGCATATGAAGAAGACAATAAACTTGGCAACAGCACGATTGCCGACGGTGTTGAGTCGATTCTCTGCAGAGCTCGACTTGGACGACGAGAAGCGATTGATAATTGTCGCACGACAGTGGAGTACTCCAATGCGTACCGATGGCGAGCGCAAGAGGATGCGGATCAAATACGTCGTTATAAAAACGAGAGAGAGAGCCAACCCCCATGTCCAAATATGTGGCGGTGCCGAAATAAGTTCCGACACTTGCATAGAGAAGACGGATGTGATAAAAGACAAGGGAACAAAGAAGAATGCCAGCTCTGTGAGCTTGTTAATGCCAGAAGTCTGCTCAATGACGAGCGCCGACTGCGAAAGCGCCATAGACGAGGCGAGCATGTTGATGGTCGATTCTGCGCGCACATGCAGCGATTGGACTTCCTTAGTTAATTGCTCGAGCTCATCAGCGACAGTGGAATCATCTGCCGTAGGAGAATCATTTGATGTGAGCTTTGCTGATACTTGAAGGTGGAGAGCCCACGCGTTTAACTCCTGTAAGCTGCAGCGCATCCACGACAAGTTCTGACGGACGGAATTGCCAATGGCCTCGACGAGTTGCGAAAAAAGAACACCGCTAAAATCGCCATCTAGCTGATCGAGCTCCGCCCGCATCTCTGCCAGCAGTCGCCAGAAGTCGTCGAGCGCGATGCTGTTGAGCAGGGAATTGATCAACGCGGCTCCATCCTGGGCAACATCTGCCGGAGACAGAGTGGCCAAGCGGCGAAGAACTAGTTCTTGTGTTGAGAGGCTATATTTTCGGGCAAAAGCACGGTCTCGCGAATATGGTTTTGGATTTTCGTATTCTTCTCGTAATTCTTCTTCATATTCCTCATCCTCGTCATAGTCCGTCGAGTACGATGATTCGGAATCACTGTCGTTGGGTTTACCAGATTCTTCGTGGAGAGAAGGGTCGTTCTCAACCTTCTTCTTTTGAAAGCGGCCCCTTAGCGAGTTTCCCTTCTGCTTGATTTTTTGTTTGGTTGCTTCCTTCTTCTGCCTCTTGATTTGTTTGTTTGTAATCGGTGGTGGTGGGGGGTCCAGGTACGTCTCTTCGGGACCTGCACTGCGCCAGAGCTCTTCCTCCGAAAAGCTTTCAATCTCCAACGCCCGTGGCATAAAAGTGAGAGAGGGCGTATACTCCTTTGTTTGCAGATTCTTCATTTTCCGTGTCGGATCAAAGACGAGAACGACTGTAGAGAAGAATAAGTTAGCTATAAGACCGGATAGCAGAAAATCAACTACTCACCAACTCTCGCTCCTGCTTCGTCACGGCCGGACCAGTGACTGAGACCTTCTGGCGCGAGAACACGCAAATCTCTGTTATACCAAGCATTGATATTCTTAGGTAGACTTTCGAAGGTGCTGTATGCACGATAAATGTTGCTAGCCTTTACCCTCGATGGCGTGTTCAAACTCTCGTTGGCGGATGGGTTTGCGACAGACGGGTACTGTCCCTTTCGTTCCCACTGCTTTTCTTGTTGTTTCTGCTTCTTCTTTCGCTTCTGATCTGCAAGAATCTTGGCCTTGGCCAACTTGTGTGTCGTCATGTAGCGTCCCCATTTGTCCAGCATAACATCACGCTCCATGATCCATCGCCCGTCGCCCACCCTTACTTCAATTTCGGCCTCGTTGAAGCCTTTCTTGCCCAAATAATGCATTACTCCCAATCTTGGCCATTTCATATGCGCCCATGATCTGGATTTGGCTCGTCGCGGGACATTCCATTCCGTGCGCTGCCCTGTTCCCGGCAAGGGACGATGTCGAAACCGAGTTTCTTGCTCGCTCCAGTTCATCCACATGGCGTTTTTGACCTTCAGTTGACCATCGCTTGCTGCGTAACCAGAATTGGCGAGATGCTCAAACCAAAATTCTGGATCAATGTTGTACATCTGTCCGAGTGCCCCCATGGTGAAGCGGCTGAGATCGGTAATCATCACCACGCGCAGGTCACAGGCTTTTGATCGATCCTGCAGCAGGGTGGCAAGCTGTTGTTTGGTTTCCGCTGTCTGTACGGTGCTCTTGGACTCTCCCGCGATGTAGTCAATGACGGTGACCCCGGACGAGGACAGGCCGGAGTAACGCTCGCGGTGTGTGACGTTCAGCCAGCGGGGGTCCCATCTTGCCCTGTTGTCCAGGTTGTTCATGTACAGCTCCGAGAGAGTTTCCAACCAATGCGACAGATTTGATAAATCTTCATGCTTCTCTGACTCCTCGCCCCTGGGCACCTTCGCAGACCCCTCAGAGCTCTCTCTGGTATTCTCTGGGACAAGCGTATGTTGACGACTGAAGGAACCCGACGAAAGTGCGACAGCAATGTCAGTCGCTTCATCTCGCAATGCAAGCTTCGTGGATAGTTTCTGTTCCAGTGAATTTCTGGGCACGCTGTAGGTAGGGTTCCAGCGCTGCGACCTCGGCCAGGGCAGGGCGTACCCTTCATCCTGTATTTCTTGTGTGCCGCCCATGTTTCTTGTTTTGTGTCTTTTTATGTCGAATGCATGTTGCAGATCTGATACACCCAAGCAACGTGCTCGAAGATTTTTTTAGAAAACAAAAAGAGAAACCGAGCTCGCCCCTGGTGGAAATTGCGACGACACTCAAAGGCCTAGACTCGGTGAGGTCTTTGCTTGTCAGCGTTACCCCTGCAAGCCTCCTGCTGAGGCTGCTTATTACTGGCGGGTAAATAGACCACCTCGAAACAAGCCTTTTTTCAGAATTATTTTTGGCGGCCACCAGCGCTAGTGCTAGTCAGGGCCGTCCCGCGACCGATCAGCGCAGCCCTACACTAGGCTCTTGACAGCTGAATGTATGGTAATGTGTTCTAGAGCATGACGATTGCCGCCACTTTCTTGTGAAAGAGTTCTTGAGTCGTTACGAGTTGTAGCCAGTTTCTTATTGGAGTGATTGAATTGCAAAAAGAAATTGAACGATTTCTCGACAGGTTGCCAGCGCCGCCCCGTAAACAATTATCTGCGCGACTGATTTCACTGGTACCAACAACTAAATTAGGTAATGAGCGGATGGGTAATACTAAGTGAACAAGATCAACACGGCACTTTTTCAAAGCTGTGTGCATCTCGATTCCAGGTTAGGTCATCACCATCACCATGATACCAGACCTCAGTAGCCTCAATGACTAATGTGATGTAGCGTGCCTGCCTGGAAGTCTCCCAGCCTTGGGAGCATTCCAGTACTGCGACACAGAAGCCTGCCTCTGAAGGAGCGAATATAAAACACCTGAAGCGAATTATTTTACCTAGATAGATTGTGATTCAAACTCACATTTGCATCCTTATTGTGAAACCTGGCCCAAGGATGACGAAATTGCACGACGAGACCAAGTCGCGACGGCATGACGCCCGTACTGCGCTGTTCGCAGTTGTAGTTGCGCTGAGTATGGGAGCATTTACTTTCATGCTCATCGGGCCTCTCTCAGATGAAGAGACAAACAATACAGATAAACTGGGCATTTCCGTTTTCCACCAGCTACGTTGTTTGGGCATGATCGGAGAGGAGATGCAACGTTTATACCAAATTATTGACGCGTTAAATGATGATGGCTCTGGAGCCATGAGAGCCATGAAGGATCACGGAAACGGACGCAGCAGTGATGGTTTCGATCTTGACGCTGGACGGCCAGCGCACCATGATCAGGGACACACTGTGCACTGCTTTGACTACTTACGACAGGTAAGCGGTAGTAATGATATGCAAAGCAGGTGTAAAGCTAATAGAGATGCTCGATAGACAATACTGTGTCTTGCCGACTCAACCATCGAGCGTCCCAAGTTATTTTCGGACGGACAGCCATACATCGATGGCCAAGGCCAAAGAAAGTGCAAAAATTGGGATTTTTTGCATCGGGCATCGACAGACTCAGACAATAAACCTATTTTAGATGACGAATATGATAGACCATTTCGTAGCAGCAATGCACGAGAGACAATACAGCTTTGCAAGCTGCACAAGACAAGAGCTACTAGCAACCAATTCATAGCGTAAAGAAGAACGTAAATAGATTGGGTTTAAGTCATGATTTGACAAAATCCATTCGCAAGCGTGTCTTGTTGCCACCTCTCAGTCACTGCCAGTAGTCCATTCAATCTCACCAATGCGCCCGTAAAGACCAGCAAATGCATCAAATTATGGCTCTGGCCGAGCAAGTCGAATGTTCCGGGAAACCATCTCTCAGGAATTCTGGCCGCATATAGAGCGGCTCCAGAAAAGTTAATCAAAGCTAGGCCAAGAAACGACTTGAGGCCCATCATATCGTCCAGGGCAGCTAGGCCGAATCGTGACCAACCATGCACAGCAGGCGCAAAGAGACTGGAACCGAGGAAGCAATACATGAGAAACCTCATCGTGCGATAAGTGGGCTGTCGGAATTTGGGGCGCAGCGTGAACACACCACAACCGATAGCCGTTCCTGTGAGGGCTACGTGGTAGAGTAGCTGAAGATTGGGCTGGCAGTAAAAGGCGAAATGCACGCCAGAAACGCCGGTTCCCCACATGACAAGCACAATACCCAAGTGATCGAGTTCATTGCCAAAGCGATGCATATTGGCACTGTGATCCGCAAATGTGTGGAAAATGGTGGACAGCACAAAGCAAACCACTACACAACTGTAGTAGGCGCTGACTGCCACAATATCGGAGGCGCGTGAACCATCTTCTCCAGCGAATGAGCGCAGTCGAACAAAGTTCATCATTCCTAGGAGAAATTGGGCCGCTCCAATCAGATGAGACCAAATATTGGCTGTCGCAAAACGTCAGCACTTGATACCAGAACAACCCCTCACGACAAGCACGTACCAGTCTCATTGTGTATCTCTAAAATACTGCTGATTGAGCGACTGAATGAAAAAGAAGCATGGCTATCCTGTGTTTAGAAATATGCATCTTGAATGAGAATTGGCTTGCTTGCTTACCGATAGCCCGTGAGAATGAACTCGTTGTCCCTAATCACATGTTAGCAATAAGCCGCCGCGGAGAGCGCCGTGGTGCAAACCTTTGCCATGGTTCTAAAGAGAGTATCAGCATGAGCGAATAAAAGCATCCTCCGAGCTGCTAAATTTTTACCTATTTCTTTCCAAGTCAACAGACGCGCACTTTTTGAGCTGGATGATTTGGCAGGCATGGCGGTGGCCTCAATGCTGTGCTCGCTGTTAGGTTGCTCGAGCAGGCAATCAGATTCGGCGCCGGCAGACATCAATTGAGCGGTGGCGGATATTGGTCAGGGAGATTGCTGTCTTGCAAAGACGAAAATGAGGTGGCAACTTCTATACCCCTCATTAGTTTGCATTAGCAGAAACAAATGTGCAGCTGCAAGACAGGGATTTTTGCAGGTGCCTCGGGCGGCTAGTAAGCTGCGGGACAAACTCAGCTGCAGCGGAGGGTGGGCGCCTAAATGCGCTGAGCTGATAGGTCACTGGAGGAGAACTTGCAGTTCAATTCATCAGCAAAAATATGGATCTAAGATGTAGCTAGAAACAAGGCTACGATGCAGGGGCGAGTGAGAAAATATGCAGAGTATTTCTAAATTTGTGAGTACTAAGCCCCAGGGCCATGGCAACAGATTCCGTAGCCGCCCGCGCGCCCAACTGGGACACTGGGAGGAGTGGAGGGCAAATACTTCAAAAAGGTAGCAGCCCAGAAACGATTGTAATGTAACACAAATCTTTTGATCGATCCACGACTGAAAACATCTCTTGAGCCATCTGGTGATGCTCTCATTCTTACTCGCTCCGGCGTTGACGCAGTGTGGGAGCGGGACAGTATTCCGACGTGACGCTTCGAGTGCCGCAGCAAGTCAAGACAAAATTCAATACGTTTCATACGTATCAGATCCCGATGGCCGAGGCACAATATCCCTGGTCCTGTCATGTTTATTGACATTGATCTTGTGTGTCTGGTCTGCGGTCCATCCTAATGTTCCATCGCAGGAGCGCCGGGGCAGCCTTAAATCCACAGTTCTCTTCAACATGAGATGGATTTTTGCTGGAATTTATGCACCTGAACTTGTTGTCTTTGTCGCATGGCGGCAGTGGTGCTCCGCACGCATGCTCCAGAAGCAGATAGATCAGCTGCCTGACCATTCATCCAAAACCGACTCCAATCGCGATATTACGAGATCTGGCTCCCATAAGCCGGGGTGGACGATGGTACATAGCTTCTTTGCTTGCGCTGGAGGGTTTTCTGTCGAGTTGGACAGTTTAAGTGGCGCAATTCCTCCAGCCGTGACCCCAAACGCAGGCGCTGTCGACGAAGCTGCCCGGCCGACGCGCCTTACGTTGACTGCTCGAGGGGTCTTATTTCTGGCCCAAAACGGCTTGCTCCCAACAGTATACCGGGAAGAAATTGATGACAAAAGCAAGGCCAATGATTTAGCAAAAGCTACCGTCATTGTTCAAGCAACTTGGATGCTGGTGCAGGTTATTGGCCGCCTCGCAGCAAGACTCCCCGTCACTTTACTCGAGGTAAACACCGTTGCTCATGTGTAAGAGAAATCTTCTTAGCAACTAGACTCCCTCTAACTTTGAACAGGATATGCGCTTTCGGAATGTACATCTTCTGGTGGAACAAGCCCCTTCTACCAAGCGAGCCGTTCGTGCTCCGTGACGAGAGTATGGCACCGCTGGTGGCTTTCATGTATTCCAGCAGTGAAATCAGCGGACAGGTCTCTGAAACAGTCATTAAATCACAGACTCCGGTGAAAACATTGCTAGCAAAAATGCTGCAATATTCTACTACTCCGGAACTTGAGAGCCTCTGCCTTCGAATGGACGATATTGATCAACGACGTGATTCGTCCGCACCGACGCTCGATATGCCAATATTCCAATCGCCATTGATGATCTCGATTCAAAAAGAGTTTGTGAAGTCCGGAGGAATGTCAGAATCCGAAATGAAAGCCATGGTACCAGAGTGCACGCTTTTGAGCAGTGCGCGAGAATACAGGTTTCAGCCAGCACCACAATCCTGCCTTCAACTTCTCCATGATTTAAAAGCCAAAGAAGAAGGGACAGCTTTCTTTGAGCGCAGACCACGTGTCATTTACAATTCGGAGATGAAACCACGAGACGACCCCGATATTAGGAGGTGGGATCTCATGAACGAGGCTCTGCAATCCGATCCTTGCCTCCTGTCAGACCGTGTTTTACTTTCACATCAGATTTATTGCGAATCATTCTCTGGAAAGTTCATCTCATGCATCCATTTGAAACCAGAACAGCTCGTTGCTCGCCACATCTCAAACTGGCCGTCCAATGACTTGCTGCGCAACGTGGATGGCTTAATTGTGGGCATAATTCTTTGGCTGGCCAATTTGTTCTACGGTGCGTTCCATGCCGCAGCCTGGAACGAACATTTCCCAAGCTCGACTGAAAAGTGGCTCTGGAGGGCAGCGGCTGCGTACATTGCCTTCTGCGGCGGGTTCTGGGTGATTTTGAACTCTGCCGTCTCTAAATGGGCGCGGCTCAACAACTTCTGGGAGAAATGGATGGATGGCGAAAAATCATGGGCAGAGACGATATTGCTCGGCGCATTAGTTGTGTTATGTGGTTCCGGCTTCATTCTCGCCAGGATGTACTTGGTGGTCGAGGCTTTTCTGAGCATCAGGCAACTCCCCGTGGAGGCGTACCAGACACCGCAGTGGACTGATGTCTTTCCACATCTATAAAGAGTTAATCTGGACCGCTTTGTATCTGCTGTTAATATGGTATAGCAGTTGCCGCCTAGAATATACCTCCTCTAAGAGTTACAATGTGGGTAACCTGGATGTCTTGGCATATTGATGCCCCTGCTATGCGGCGTAGACGCTCCCAAATTGACTTCCCTTTGTAAATACATAATGATCTTATCAACGAGATTTCATGATAAACGCCTGCCTACAGTACCTGTTGTGAGATTCGCGAGCTATCTTCGTTGCCCGTGTGGGCACAATCCAATCCTAGCCGGCGAATGATAAATTGAACGAAATCTTAGTAAATTGCATACTCTAGTTTCAACTTGGGGTTACATTTTCAGGTGACGCCAGTCAAGTTGTAGTACGAATTTGTGGTCGGACGACTGAAGGCGACCTCGGCCGTCTCATTTCATGTAGTTGCGAGTCAGATGGTCTTGCTTCAAGCCGAGCCACCATGTCATGCACTACAGTGCTTCAGCACACTTGTCTCGTCCCGTCCCCATTTTTTTTTAGCAGCGAGCTTGAGCTCCATCTATAATTATCCACCTTCACATCAAGATCCAATCGTCTTCACCAATGCGTGCCGTGAGCTGTCCGCAAACGGACAACCTCCAACTAAAAATCATTCAAGTCCATCATCTCACCCGCTTGCCACGATGCATCCCGAGTTTTCTCAGCCGCCATGGTTCGTCTGTTCCTTGAGCCGCTCGCCGCTTTTCGGCATTCGCAGCACTTGCGATGCCTCTGGACTGCGCTCCCACAACGCGCAGCAATCATCCAGTGTTTCCTGAGCGTGTCGCTCTTTGCTCCGGCGAGTCATCCGGTCATTTCGGCCAAAAACGGTGGAAGAAGGTTCGCGTGGCAAACAAGCCCATTGAAAGGGCCTCCTTGGAATGCTGGGATAGACTTCATCTCGTTCCGCCGTAGTACAGCCGCCAAGATGCGAGCAAAGACGCATCAATTCATGGCCTGCGCTAAACCAGTCCCGGGGGTCCAAGAACCAGGTCTTCATGAACGACCCGATTTTCGTTTTGGTGCACCGTAGCGCGTAGTCGTCCTGATAAATGGCATTGTCTATTCACTTTCCTCATGTCTCAGATTTTTGTACCTGCAAACAGACTAGCGAGCCATTGTCTTCAACACAAAGCCTTGTTTGTGCGTCGGCGACTTATTCTTACACCGCGTCGACAACGATAATCTTGCTATCGCAATCCAAAAACTGGGCTCGACAACATATTTCAGCATATTTCGATATCGCCACCTTTGATTTCGCGCAGAATGTTTTTGGTGCGGCACCTGCTGGCGGCTGTCACACTCTGTGCTGTGGCAGCCAATGCAGAGCCCGCTGAGCAGGCTGCGGCTCAATTCAACGCCGGACAGCTCAAATTCCCCCTCAACAAATTTGAGTCCCCGGATTCTGAGTGCAAATGCTTTCCTGGAGATGAGTGCTGGCCGAATATTGAGCAATGGAACGAGCTCAACAGCACCGTTGATGGCAACTTGATTGCGACAGTGCCTCTGGCGTCGCCCTGTCACGGCCGCAACTACAATGAGACGGAGTGCGTGACTCTTCGACAAGAATGGCTCTTTTCAACTGTACAGTAAGTTGATCCCGTGATTTCAATACTGAATATCATCCGTAATCGCAGGCGCCAACATATGTCTAGCATGGATTCTGCCTCGTCCATCATGGCACCCATCTTTGCCAACCAGAGCTGCGATCCTTTCCAGCCAAAGAATGGTTCTTGCACGCTGGGCAACTATGTCAAATATACTGTTGAGGTACGGAACGCCGCTGATGTTGTCGCAACTGTGCGCTTTGCCGCGCAGCACAACATCCGCCTGGTTGTCCGCAACACAGGCCACGACTACAACGGTCGCTCGACTGGCGCCGGCGCTCTGGCTGTTTGGACGCACAACCTCAAAGACACCCAGGTCGTGGACTGGGGCGATAATTACTACACCGGAAAAGCCCTCAAGGTCGGTGCCGGTGTTGTCGGCTACGAAGCTCTTGCTGCCACTCACAAAGCTGGTCTGGTTGTCCTCACAGGAGAATGTCCCAGCGTCGGCATCGCTGGTGGCTACGCCCAGGGCGGCGGCCACTCGGCCCTCAGTACCATCCACGGTCTCGCTGCCGATAACGCTCTATCCTACGACGTTGTGACGACCACTGGCAAGTACGTCACTGCCAGCCGCGATCGCCACCAGGATCTCTACTGGGCGCTGAGTGGTGGAGGCGGCGGCAACTACGGCATCGTCGTCTCCATGGTTGTCAGGGCGCATCCTGATGCGATTGTAAGCGGCGCCAAGTTTGCCGTGGCAGCGCCCGAAGACGACCCGGATAAGATCTTTGACGTGATCGATGCCTACCACGCCGCTCTCCCCGCCATTGTCGACGCCGGCGTCATGTCAATCTACTTCTTTGGCAGCGGCTTCATCCAAAGCCCGGCCACCACGTTCTTCAACAAGACCAAAGAAGAGGCGCAACAGATTCTGCAGCCGTTCGTCGACGCCGCCGCCAAGCTCAACGTTACCGTCACCCCCAACATCACCGAGTTCCCCAACTACTACGACCACTACGACCACTACTGGGGCCCGCTGCCCGCCGGCAACATCCAGGTCGGCACGACGCTCTTTGGCGGGCGCCTCATCGACCGCCCCTCGCTGTCCAATTTTTCCGCCACCGCCAGGGCCCTCGCGCGCGCCAACGTCACCTTCATCGGCGTCGGCCTCGACGTGTCCAAGCCCGGCGGCAGCGCCATGAACGCCGTGCTCCCGCAGTGGCGCCGCTCCATCGTCACCGCCTCGCTCACGCTGCCCTGGAGCTTCGAGGTGCCCTTTGCCGACATGGTCGCCGCCCAGGACCGCATCACCAATGAGGTGCAGCCGCTCGTTGAGGCTGCCACGCCGGGCAGCGGCGCCTACATGAACGAGGCCGACTTTCAGCAGCGCAATTTCCAGGACGTCTTCTTTGGCACCAACTACCAGCTCCTGCACCAGGTCAAGCAGAGATGGGACCCCAACAGCATGCTCTACGCCATCTCGGGCGTCGGCAGCGACGAGTGGGAGGTGAAAAAGGACGGTCGCCTCTGCAAGGCGCCTGCGACGTCGGCAGCGGCACAGAGCCGCGTGGCCGTCAACACGCCGCAGTTTCTGGCCATGGGCAATGTCTAGCTGTCCAATCATAGCTCGCATTTTTGACTGATGTAATTTTCTGTATATCGGGTTTGGGCGTTCGGTAAACCTGTCTCGGCGTTTCTGTTCTTTTCTCGCGTTACACTGTACCTTGCTTCTTTTCGGCGTCACTATTCTATGACCGCTACTTTGTTGTACATGATGTAGACAACGATTTCTCAACAGTATTATCAAAACAAGCACATGCAATCTAATTCGCTCCGACCAAACTGAAACTTGCACGCTGCACTGGAAACGTCCACATCGATGGCGGTTTTAAATGTATATTGCTATTCTTTTTATCCTCGCTTGATACAAATGTCGCTGCAAATAAAGGCACTTCGAATGCAGAGACGCTTTCCCACATGACAAAAGAACGTCTCTCCCTCTTTCTCTATCACTCCCTTTCGCGCATCTAAACACATCACAATTCCCTTTTTTTCTTCCTTTCCATCCGTCCGTAAAACACTCACGTTCATCCGTTGGCGTATAGAAAAAAAAAGAATATTCCACAAAAAGAAAAGAAAAATCAAAGAATATAATTCTCCTTCAATCCCATGTAATGCGTAATCTGGCACTCCTTCTCTCCCGCTCTCTCCATCTGTCTTGATAGTCATGCAATGGCAGGTGTCTTATGAGCGAGCCTCTTCGAGCTCCAGCTCCAGTTGGCGGATGCGCTCGCTCTGGTCCTGGGAGCCGGCAGAGCCAACCTTGCGCTTCAGCAGCTCGACTTCTTGCGTCAGCTGGCCAATCTTGTCGTTTTGCTGGGTGATGATCTTGGTCTGGTTCTCAATCAGCTGCTTGATCTGCTCCAGGGACGATTCGACGGCAGAGCTGCTTCCCACGGGGGTCGAGGCGCCAGCGGGCGTGCGGCTGGGAGTAGCAGCCTTGACGGGCGTGGCGGCTGCAACCGGGGTAGCAGCAGGGGCGGGCGCAGGGGCCGAGGTCGTCTTGGTCGGTAGCTTGGACTCGGCGACGCGGACGGGTACGGGGTTGCGCTGGGCGGGGCGGCCAATGTCTTCAAAGCTCGACGTGGTGTCGGCATCGTCCTCCTCGTCCTCTTCATTGTCCTGGAATTTGTTGGCCATGTTGGAGATGGAGCTCTTCTGGTCCTTGATGCTAGGGGGAGGCGCGCGGGAGACAGCGGCGGCAGCAGGCTTGGGCTCCTCGCGCTTGGGCTCTTCACGCTTGGTCTCGGCCTTGGGTGTCGAGGGCGTCGACTGAGCGGGGGCCTTGTAGTCTGAGGCAACTTCCTTGGGGGCGGTGCCCTCGTAGACGCTCTCGAGATCAATCTTGCTGGGAATGCCGGTCTTGCCATCGAACCACTCCTTGGCAGAGCAGGCGGGCTTGGTGCCGATGGCGGGAGGGAAGATATCGGCCTGGAAGGTCTCGGCGCGGCGCGGCACGGTGAAGGAGATGGGCTCGATGTAGCTATCGTTGACGGTCTTGTAAGCGCGCATGACTTCGTTCTCGTGGACCTGTGCCGTGTTAGCCTTGCGCCTGGTCAATTCGGTAGCGGTTCTTGTTTCTTACGTTGATACCGCGACGGGGCAGGAAGGCAATGCCGCGCTGGGGATCGGGAGACTTGTATTCGCTGAGGAACTCGAACTTGTCGTTCTCATATTCGTAGTAGCGAATGTTGCCATCACTAAAATGGTCAGCGACATTGTCTAGCCAAGGTATCGCATTATGCACTTACCCCTTGCCAGCAAGGTATAAACAGTTGGAGCCATCATCTTTCGTTTGTTAGCAATTTGCGCAAACCGGTAGTTTGAACCTCTACTCACCCCAGAAGGGCATGCAGACACCAGAGATGGAGTCAATCATGCTGAATCCGCCAATGGGCTCAGGGTTACCGGGCTCCCACAGAGCTATTTGACGCTCGCTCATCTTGGAGAAGCCGGTCGTGGCGAAGCGGTTGTGCTCGCCCATCCAGACGGCTCTGCTGTTCTTGGCGCCGGCGTGGCCGGGGGCCTCGTGGACGGGCTTCTCCTGGCGGACGTCCCAGACGCGAATCTTCTTGTCGCGCGAGGTAGTGGCGAGCATGCTACCGGCGGCGTTCCAGGTCAGACTCTGGACGATGTCGCCGTGGGGCAGGGCGAGGGGAGCCTGGCCCGTGGTGACGTCCCAGATCTTGATTGTGTAGTCGCCCGAGGCGGAGGCGAGGATGTTTTCGGCCGAAGGGTTGAAGAGGACCTGTCCGACTTTTCTGTACGGAAGCAATGCGGTTAGCATGTGATTACTCGTGCTGGCGCAGGAGAGCTAATTCCATTTTAAACTTGCTCGCGCCCGCTTCTGGGGAGGGAGCTTGGTATGACGTACCTGGAGTGGCCGGCGAGCTTGCTGACGGGCGCAACATTGGGGATCTCTTCGGCGTCAGTGTAGAGGGTAAAGTCCTCGGGGACCTCCCAGAGGAAGACTTTGCCATCCTCCGAGGCGGATGCAATGAAGCGGTCGTTGAAAGGGTGCCTGCGTCGCGGGAGTAGTGATTAGCGCCAAGTATCGCCAAATGACGGCCGAGACACGGCCAAGCTGCTGCGAGCAGCTTTATGCAAAGAGTATCGTTTACCAGTCGGTGTCGAGCACGGCAGCCGTGTGACCGCGGAACAGGGGAATCTGGTCAGGGAGCTTTCCGCGCTCGTTGAGCGGGATGACGGCAAAGGCGCCACCACCAGACGAGTCCCAATTGACGGAGAGATATTCGGGGTTAACCTATGGTTCGAGTCGAGCTGTCAGCTTCTCTTTTGTCTTTGTCTCATATCGCTTGCGCGGGGTGGCAGCGGCTCGCGGGCCGCTCTTCGTTTCGTACCTTGATCAGGTTGGTGTCCCAGGCATTGCGGCTGATGTGAATATTGTCGTAGCAAAAGTCCTTTCTCGTGGGCTTGCCAAAGACGTGTCCTGCAAGTTGAACTCAAGCGTCAGCAATCTACGTGCTTTGCGCATGCACCTGTGGTGGTGGTGATGGTGGTGGTGGCGGCGGCGGCGGCGGAGGGCAAGCTTACGATACTTCGACGCTCTGACGAATCGGCCAGACATGTTGCTCCCCTCGCTTGTTGGTGTTTGTCTCGTAGCGAAAGAAGATTAGGGGCGGAGTGTGGTGGGGGAAAGAGATGAGCTGGATGCGTTTGCTGTGTCGCGTGTTGTGTGAAGCAATGCAAAGAGAAGAATTGCTATTTGGGAGGGGGAGGATAGCGCAGGACTTCGGACGAAAGTTGGCGAAGAATTGGGGCCAGACAAGCAGAAAGCGGCTAAGGTGAGGCTGTGGAAATGGGATTGGGGTTGGTGGTGGTGATGAATGGCTGCGCCTCCAGTTTGGGCCTACTGCCGCAGAGGTAGGGGGGGTGTCTCCCTCACTAACAGGCTTGCTGGCGGGCC
>JARDXD010001577.1:0-36343 GCA_029218145.1 Aphanocladium album
CCCTCGCCCCCATGGGCTAGTTTCGCAAACTGGAATTTCTTCCATTCAACAAGGCGGGACGGTTGCACGTGTCAACTCTAATTTTGCTTCTTTATTATGCTGCGAAGAAAATCAGTCTTGGATGGAGACGAGTGAGGGGTGTGCCTGAGTAGCGCACCCATCCGTCTTGAGGAGGTCAGCAACTAATTAAACAATCAGACGATGCCGTGGCTCACATCACACACTGGCCTCGCCTCGCTACAGCTGGATGAAGATCCTTTTCCTGAAGATCCTTTTCCTTCCAGCTGCCTTGATGGCATGAACGCAGATCCCATATTACATTTTATTGGTGGCCTTTTTTTAGCTTAGCCGCGCCGGCGCGGTTGGCTTACACTTGGCAGGAAGAGAAAAAAAAGAAAAAAATAAGCCATCCCGTCGTGTAATTTCAGCAGCAGCCCACACTGTCATTAATAGCACCAGATGCCAGGTGCGGGACAAGAGGGAAACAAGGGACAAGCCAGCCTGACAGGTGGGCACGCGACACATGATTAAAGTTGCAGATTGAACAGGACGTAGTTTAGCGTCGTTTTGAGGCCCATCAGAGTAATTTTTTTTTCTTTGCTGGTGGGGATGACACAAAACGCAGACATAAGATGATGAGAGACGGCGTCTATGTTCTTACAACTGCTTTCGTTCTTTTATCGCATTCAATACCGTGGTTTGCAGGGAGCAGGGTCTTCTCTTTTCGGAGAGGGTTCGGCGTGCGCCGACGCTGAGTCGAGCAGCAAACCCACTTACAAGGGGACCTGTCACTGACTAGCCAAATGCCAAGATCCTGGGCAGCGCTGATCACAAGCCAGTAAAATACTCTGCAAAAAAAAAAAATATTGCAGAGTGCTGCAGCCGCGAGCTTCAAGTTGCTCCCGATTCAGAAGAATCGCCGAAATACAGTGGATTCTTGTCCTTTGCCATTGCCAGCCCTGTCGTGTCACTGTGCGTCGTCGTCCTCCCCAAGCTCTTTAGTAATCCACCCTTGGCAGCATACCGTCTAAAAATCGCCATCGAGTAACTGCCAGAAGCATTGGTGGGCAGAGCTGAGTCTTGATGGGGCGATAGCCGGGAGGACGGTCAGAGTGGCCGCGCCATCGTCAGGAACACGTTGGGTGGTTGATGCGCATCGATTGGATAGATGCGACGAAACCATGACGCGGTCCCCCAGAATTTAAGAGCGTAAGGAGAGAGGAATACTAGGCTTTTTTTTTTGGCCTCAATGTGCAATGGATTTGCCTACTGTGTTGCTTCACATGCTAATACCTGTACAATCCAAAGAAAGAAGTTGCCCCAACGCCTGCACCAATATATCCAGAGCCGCACACAGGGCTATGCCTTTTCCTTCTTGCGGACCAGGCCCGTCGAGAGCACATTGACGCTTGCCTCCTCCTCTGGCACATCCGTCTTGGACTTTTTCCGAATCAGTCCTGCGCCAAGCATGTTCACAGGTGCATCGGCCGAGGGCTCCGCAGCCGGAGTCTCGGCCGCGCTCCTCTTTCTCTTGACCATTCCTGATAGATTATTCACCTGCGGCGCCTCTGCACCTCCATTCTCCGGCGCACCTGCTGCCACCTCCCGCGCCCCCGTCACCTCGTAGCCCCAGGTGCTACCCATGCCCCCCTCGCTGACCCATCGCCGCGTGCTGCCCGTCGCCTTGTCCAGCGTCGCAAAGTCGAGGTGCAGCAGCAGCTCCACGATGCGCTTGTACGCGCTCTCGCTGACGATGCGCTCGCCGCGGCCACCCGCCGGCCAAAAGTAGTACCGCGTCGACGACGGGCGCTCCAGCAGGTAGTTCTTCTGCTCCGTCTTAATGCGCGGCTGGCGGGGCACGATGACGCCGCGCAGCTTCTTCTTCTTGGCCTTGTTCTTTGCCTTGTTCTTCTTCTTATCCTTTTCGCGCTTCTCGGTAGCGGTTTCCGATGAGGCGACGCCAAATAGCTTGCGCGGCGTCGTGCCGGGTGTTGTGATGGAAATGGTGCGCTGCTTGCGTGGTGTCTCCGGCGCGGCCGGTGGCATACCGTCCTGCGCTTCGTCGTCGAACACCACCCAGATGAAGCCCGTCATGCGGCCGCTGGAGCATTCCTGCCGAAAGGCCATCATCTCCCAGAATACGTCGAGTGTCTTGACGCTCTTCCATGCGCCCGACTTGCGCATGCCGCCGGACTGCGCGGCTTCCTCATCCAGCTCGTCTCTGAATCTTGACTTCGGGTCGTCGGGGTAGCGAGGGATCAAGCACCGCGGCGGCACCCAGTCGAATTCTTTTGTATAGTGTGAGATCCTCTCCAGCGGATGCGTCAACGACCATGATGGCAGCAGTGCTCGCGGCAGAAAGGCCTTTGTCTCGTATTCTTCCAAACCAGGTACGACAAGGTAGCCTCGCACACTGCCCCATGGAGGCAAGCTACCCTTGGGCGGTGTTTCCAGCAATGGGCTGAGAACGCGGCACCACCACTTGACTAGGCCTCGGTCATCCAGCACATGCTTTCCGCCGTTATTGACGCTGCCCGGGAAGAGATACTGTGACTGGGCGCGCGCAAAGAGGCTGACGATGAATTGCTTATCCTTACGTCGCCTCTTCTCGACTAGATGTGAGAGAAATGCGCCGCAGACTTCGCGAATCGGGCTCGGCGTGCCTTTGGGTAGCTTGAGCAGGCTCAGGTATCCTGTCGAGTCCGCCTTTGAGACGAAGAGGGTCGTGGTATGTTGAGTCGAGTAGATGAGAATCTCCACGCCCAATACAAGGACATTTTTTGACTTCGCATCTGGTGCAGCCGCTCTATCCTCGGTTGTAGCTTTGATAGAAACGGCCAAGAAATGGCTCTCGCAAAACGTTCGATCGGGTCGCTCGTTGGGTGGCGCCGAGAACAGCGCGGCGCTGTTGGTAGGGGGCGTGGAGAGGTGAAAGATGCCGAATTGGCGACCTTTGGGCAATATAGGCTCCAAACGGGCCCGTAGACCGTTATCCGTAGGCTCGGTGGTCGACATATCAGCCGCTTGTGAGGATTGCGAAATTTATTGAGTCGTAAAATACAGTTCGAGAACATGGTACCGCCGCGCTCAGTTGGGAAACGCGTTTCAATTAAAGCTACGACGCGACGTCACTGGTGTGGCGCACCACGCGTGAAAGTACGAAAACGATGAGGAAATATGTCAGATAAGAACCTGATTCTCTCTCACTTCTCAGGTTTAAGTTTTAATCACTATGTCAATCTATAAACAAGCAATTAAATGTATTTTCTTATGCACAAATTCACGTCCTTCCAGCAGATTCACTGCAGCTTGCGCCACACCAGCCACAACCTCCAGCGCCCAGTCACGTGCATAGATTTTAGCGGCCAGAAAGTTGCGACCCTGGCGAAAGCTTCAATCTGCATGTAGAAGAGAAGCCAGAAAACGTCACAAAATACCGCCACACCGCACACAATGGCTCTGCAACAGTGCCGCACAAGTCTGCTGCGCAGCCGGCAAGCCGTGCGCGCCCTCGTTCCCTGCGCGCGCTCGTACGCCACGACAACAGCCGCCACCGAGACCCCCGAGTCGTTCAAAATTTCCGAGTCGTCAAAGGAGTCCAAGACGCCGGCGCCGCGATGGAGCCAGACGCCCGCCGGCATGAAGGCGTCCCTGCCGATGGACTTTGCCAAGAACCCCAAGAACAAGGTGTGGGCGGTCAACAACGACCCCGCGCGCCTGGATCAGATGTACGAGCGGCTGCTGGGCCAGGGGGGCAGCAAGATGCTCCCCGAGGAGCTCAAGTGGCTGGCGGTCACGCACAAGAGCTTCGACCAAGGGCGCAGAGGCTTCAATGATCGATTGGCCCTTCTCGGTATGTCGCGACTCAATTTCTTCTGCGGACCAGGCGGTGGATGGACGCTGGTGTGGTTTGTGTTGACAGAGAGGAGGCTAACACGAGAACAGGTCGCATGGCCCTCGACATGGAGGCTACCAAGCACATTCTGAGCAAGCCCGCATCGAGCACACAAGCAGAGGATGCCAAGCTGGCGCCCGTCGACAATCTGCACGAGCACAACCCCCGCGACGTTCTCGGAAAGGAGCAGCTGTCCGCGCTGGCCAGATCAGTTGGACTGGATAACACTGTGCGGTGGAAGCCCCGTCAGGTACGGTCATCACACCCCGTCGTGGGCAATTTTCCCATATGCTAACACATGGCAGGTCGACAACCTCGAATCGAGTGGTGTCGAAGTCGTCCTCACCGGCGCCGTCATGGCCATTGTCGGCGCCATCTCGCTGCAGCATGGCGGTGCTGTCGCCAGCCAGGTCATCCGCGAGCGCATCATGGCCAGAATCCCTAAAAAATAATGGCATTTTTCTGAAGCATGCGGCAGAAGAGCGCTGCCTGTACTCATACCCTCTACGTATACCACATACACTGTACTATTTAGACGGCGGGCTTGTATAAAAGACACATTTCATTGATTCAACCAACTTTGTTTTGATGCGGAACGTGATATTTCGTGCAAACAGTAACGTAGGGATATATTATGTGGGAAAAGATGGCAAACGCTAGAAGCAACAAATGACTGCCAAATACAACCAAACATCGCAATTTCCAAATTAAGCTGTAATTTATTTCCACCCCCAAGTCGTAAATTCGAGGGCGCTTAAAGGAGCGGGGTCTGCTCCGACGGCTCACCAGCGGTCTCTTCGCCGACGACGAGATCAATGACAGCGCCGAGTTCCTTCTCAATGGCATGCTCGCGAAGCAGCCAGCCGCCGAGGGTGCCGGCACCAGGGCCGAGCAGGGCGGAGATGCCAACCATGTAAGCAGGAACCTTCCAGTTGGTCTCGACGAGGACCCAGTAGAGGATCGTGACACCGATAAACGCAAAATCAATCTCGATAAATTTGACGCACGAGCGTGTCATCTCCTTCCGGTCATCGGGGCGGGTCAGATTCCAGATGATGCCGGCGTGGGAGACGAGCGAAGACAGCAGAGGCACAGCATACACCGCGAGAAGGCTGCGGCGGTGCGTCTCAAGGTGCACGTTGCGCTCGGCGGTGTGGTCCCAGGCGCGCTGAACGGCCCAGCGGACGCCCTGGCGGACCAGGGAGACGTAGAGCGGAAAGAAGAGCCAGGTGCCGATGGCGGCAGGGCTGTTGAAGACGAGCATCAGGATCGACGGCACGTAGTAGCCCGCGGCCACGGAGATGGGAATGGCAAAAACCTCGGAGCCGGCCAGGTTGCGGTCCAGATCGACGCCGAGCGCCTCGAGCCTGTCGCCGCCGACCTCCTCCTCGTCGTTGCCCGTCTCGTCCTTTTGCTTGACAAAGATGTTGCGCAGGCGCTGGATCTGGGCGGGCACGATGAGGAGCTGCCAGACGATGGCGCCGCCGAGGAGGTTGAAGAGCAGCCAGGCGGGCGTCGGGTTGGCGACGAGGCGCGCGGGTCGGTTGCAGCCGCGGGCCGACTCGGCGGTGCAGACGGTCAGCAGGGCGCCGACAAAGGAGAGGATGACGGCCATGACGGCGCGGGTGCGCGCCGAATCGAGCGCGGCCTGGAAGAAGCTGACAATGTAGCACAGCGGCGTGCCGAGGACGGGGATGCGCGAGAGGCCCGGGATGCGGGCGTGGGCGTGGCACTGCGACCACAGCATCGGCGTGTTGACGTCGGAGTGCACGAAGAGGGCCGCGGCCGTGGCGACGGCGAGGAAGACGGGCACGATCATGAGCGTGCGCATGCGCGCGGTGAGCACGAGGGGAGCCATGATGGTGGTCGGTGGGCGAAGAGGGGGACGGACTTTTGAGCGAGCCAAGGCGAGACTCGAGAGATGTTGGGGTGTCTGTCGCTGGTTCTGTTGGTCGTCGCTAGGGCGACGGATGGTATTCGCAAGACGACAAGCAAGCAAGCAGACAGCAGCGAATAAATCGGTATCGCGTGCCCTTGATGTTGCAGAGGGGGGGGATTATCGGGGTGAAGGTTTGGGGCCATCGGGCAAGGGAAGCTCCAAGGTAAAGTGGGTTCGATTTTCTGCGGCGCTGGCTGCTGGCTGGTGGAGCTATGACCATGCGTCATGAGACAGGTGCTTGTGACGCAAGCCGCTGCAAGTCTAACGGTGTGCAGGGTCTATGAACAGAAAATGAATTAGATAGCTACAAAATGGCAGTTTTTTGGTAATTTAATAGATCAAATGGAAAGGCTTGGAACCGCTTCAACGAGTGGTATCGTGTATGTTGGAAGTGTAAATAGGAATTCCTTTTACACGGCTTTTCGAACTGAGCTGGTTCCTGATCAGGCAAATTAGTTTAACCAAACTCTCCATTGCTGAATGCGGTATCGGGCACTCATCTTATGGAAGTGCTTGCCATCCTTGACGGACAACAATCTGGCGCTGTGAAATGTGGTTGTTCAGCTGCGATTACATATCTGAGAAGTACTTGGACCGGAGACAGGCTACTGTACTGCGTAGACGAAACACTCCTGTAAGGTATCAGAATTAAATACCCGTGGCATATGTTAGAAAATGCAAGTTCACTATCAATGAGCTAGTTTCCCATTCAGTTTCCGTTGGCTTCGCTGGCAACAAAGCGTCATACGGCCCCCCGTTACCGGGTAGCATGAACAAATGCCCTATGCCGCGACACTAAGAAATTCAACACCAGCTGCAACAGCACGGGAACATCTACGCTGAATCCGTCTTCATCTCTGCATTAAAGCAAAAGTAATCCGTCAACCATGAATCATTCAAGTCTACATCAATTCATCATCAATTCATTTCTTGACAGCTTGCGTCCTCCTACGCTCGACGAAGTCGCAGCTCGGTTCGGGATTGACCAAGGTGCCGCCCGCCGAGGCCTTCGCGCGTTAGCAGACTATCACGGCGTCGTGCTGCATCCCAAGTCCGACCAGGTCTGGATCTCGCACCCCTTCTCGGCCACACCTACGACGTACGTGGTAACCTGCGACCATCGCAAGTGGTGGGGCAACTGCGCATGGTGCTCGCTCGGCGTGATACAGCTCGCTGGCGGGACAGGAACTTTTACGACGAGAAGCGGCGCCATCGGCGACGAGCTGTCCGTGTCCGTCAAAGACGGCCAGCTGCTGGACAAGGACTTTGTCATTCACTTTCCGGTGCCCATGACGCAGGCCTGGGATAGTGTCGTCTACACATGCTCGGTGCAGCTGCTGTTTCGCGACGAGGCTGAGGTGGATGAATGGTGCACCGCGCGAGGCATCGCCAAGGGGGATGTAAGGCCGATACAGCAGGTTTGGGACTTTGCAAAGGAATGGTATGGCCGTCATGCGAATGCAGACTGGGAAAAGTGGTCGTTGCAGGAGTCTGTGACGCTTTTCCAGCGCCATCGGCTGGATGGACCGATTTGGCAAATGGACGCTGGTGCAGGTAGATTCTAAAGCTCTCGAACTGCCGTTTTCCCAGCACATCCCGGTAGAGATGGTATTCTGAGCGCAGCTGTGCCTGTATCCATTGCGATTCAAGTAGTTATGGCGGAGCTGCGATTGCGGCTATTCAAAGCCATACAACTGCCAGCCAGCCCACAGCTTGACACTGTTCCACATCCCACATTACGACATAACAGCAATCCATCCATCATTACCTTAGACGATAAAGGCGACAGCGGCCTTGCACTAAGCGCCATCCCTGCGTGGCCTGGATGTCGACAAGGATGACGCCATCGTCGTCTACTGGATGCTCAACGACGACAACTACCCCGACGCCGAGCCGCCCGACGGCATCAGCATCCTCATGAACAACATTGACAAGATTCTACCGCGCAAGGCACCAATAACATGCACGTCACGATCGAGAAGAAGACGTGGGAGACGTTTCGCGTCATGGACGCGATTAGCACGTTGACTTTCTCTTGCGGCTCAACGCTGCATCAACATACAAATAGTACACAAATTTTCCACCACTCTCAGGGATAGCGTGGTGCACGAAAGGCGGTCTTCATTTACGGAAATGTCTCGAATGGTACTATTCGTGGCGGCTGCTACCATGATCAACGTTGGACCAAGGTCTCAACCAAATGAAAGCATACAGGTGGCGCTACAAAGGACGAGACATTAGACAAAATCTAAACTGCGAGAAATGGGCCTTTGCTTTCGTAGCGGCGTGCAACTTTGATAAAAAGAAAATGTACCGATATAGGCGGTCCGGTGGTTGCATCCGTAGTTAACACAAGGGCACACTCTTGCAAGCCACAGACGCAAGTTTTACTTCAGCTGGCTATGGCAAGACATGAGGACATGAATGGCAAGTAAGTACAAAACTTCAAAAATTCGCCGCGATGTAGCTCTCTGTACTTAACATTGATCGAGATGGCTATCGCATCTGTAAAATCTCATTGTTGCTACTTCCCGAGCATAACTTTCACTCATCGTCTTTGCGCCGCCGTTGCTCTTCCTTCATCACCACACCTCAGCTAGCCAGCAACAGTAAGCTATGCCGCGATGGGAGTACTTATCATCCAATCGGGATTCTCATACAATAATACAAACAAGACTCTAGTCAAGATATTATGAAGGTCAACGGTGACTTCAGCCTCACACAGTTACATATGGTTGTCTGATTAATCGAACAACCTGTCAACAATACCTGGGTCTGAGGTAGATAAAAGGCTGTGAAGTGACCCAGACACAAATAGACGCATCAAGAGAAGTAAGAAGCAGACTAATATTTCATAGGGACCCTTTTTCAAATACCCGCCTAGCTCTATTGTTTCCCTGGCGTCACTTTGTATCACTGGTGATTTCATCATCATTAGTTGCTACCCTAGCACCACAGCTGGCTCACCAAGTGTCGGGGCTTCTGCTGCAAACTTTGCCCTTTCATATTTCCACAATTTTGACAGAACTCTGCTTGCTCTGCTTCATAAAGGCTCTGCTGTTACTTCATATACTGCTTTCTGACTTCGCCAGCGGTGATTGCCGTTATACCTACCAGCACAGTGCTTAGCGGGCTGCTCACTGAATTATAGCTGGATTCTCGACCATTACAGTGGCTCCAGCCGTTGCAGGCCGCAATCTGCCTATGTATCAAATGACACCAGGACGTATGTGAGAGCGCAAAGCACAATAAAAGAATTCCAAGCCATGATTGATATAGTCCTGAAACATTTGTGGCTTCGTGGAAATTATCCGCCTCGACATAGCTGCGGCAGGATGATGCGCGACGTGCTCGCATATCACCCACATCTGCAAAGCCACCCACCACATTCTCCGCGATTTGCCCCTCCTTTGTGAACATCACCCCCCTCAGCGACACTCTTGCTGCCAGCATTCCTCTTTCACAGTCTATAATATTTACATAATGCCTGCACCGACGCATTATGACCCCAACTCGGCCAACGAGAGACATGCGCCCGCCCTGCCCGCCGCAGCTCAAGTCCGCGTCTCACGGCACACGATACTCCAGCCTCCACTGTCCAGACGAGGAACCGGCCCAGGTCTCATAATTGTTCAGCATGCCCTCGATGTACTTACGGCAGCGGTAAAAGCCACCGACTCTCCGTCTTTGGACCCAGAACCTGTGCAGAAATGGGCCGAGGAGGGCTTCGCTGTGGCGGCCATTGCTCTCCCTCAGGGAGCAGAGAAGGGCGACTTTGGCGACGAAATCATCGCCGCCGCCACGGCGCTCAAAGTGCACAACTCTGTTACAAACAAAGAGAAACTTGGATTTGTAATCTATACTGTCGACAGCTCCGAGCTCATTGTCGGTCTTCTTCCGGAGCTGAAACGCCGCGGTGTAGCGTGCTTCCTGGGTTACGGGTCTGTGTCGAAGCCACCACAAGAGTGTGAACTGCCTCTTTATATCCACATGGCAAAAGAAAATAGTGCGCCCTCATCTCCTGCGGTGTCATCAAAGTCCAACGTTACTGTCGCGACTTATCCCGACGTTCGAGACTTCTTCTTTGACCCGCGCGTGGCCACTTACAATGCCGCGGCGTCGGCCATTGCGCATACCAAGAGCTTGGTATTTCTCCGGAAGCATCTTGATGGGCCTCACTTTGACCTAGAGGCAATCTGGGAGGAGCATACGTACTGGGAATTCGAGCGCCGCAGCGTTGCGCAGACCATGGCGACCATGGTTGTAAGCGCTGACAACTTTTCCACCTACCTAAACAGTGATAGCTCACTGACTTCAAACAGGCGGAACCTTACGTGAACCATGTGCCCACTGTGAGAAAACTAACGACGGCGTTATTTCGTTTGATGCTGTAACTAACAGAAATGTAGATGACGGGAGGCATGGGACGCGAGAAGCTCACGGCCTTCTATCGAGATCACTTCATCTTCTGGTTAGTCACCCGGCTGCCGACGCTGACGACGCTGCCTGCCAGCCAAACAGCTAATTTTATTATAGTAACCCCCCTGATGTGGCTTTAAATCCCATCTCTCGTACTGTAGGGCCGGATCGCGTAGTAGGCAAGTCTCCCCCAATTACACGGCTTACATTTCGAGAAGCGCCCGGTGAGGGATCGCTAACCCGCCCTTGCAGATGAGTTCATCTTCAGCTGCACTCATACGTCTCATATTCCTTGGCTCCTTCCTAATGTGCCACCGACAAATGCCAAGCTCTTGATTCCCATGGTTGCCATTATAAATATTCGTGGTGACCGGCTGTACCACGAGCACATATGGTGGGATCAGGCCGGCGTTCTTCGACAAGCTGGCATTCTGCCCACGCATGTCGACCGGGAGGATGGCTCGAGACTCAAGTTGCCCGTGGCTGGCGCCGAGGCTGCTAAGCTTCTGGCAGATGAACGGGACGGAACCAGTAATGCAATGATTATTGACGCCTCGGAGAGGCAATAACGTCGGGTGGCTGACAGCCGTGAGGTGAGGCCATCTCGAGTGGACGAATCCGCTGGATAATAATCAGCAAGTCGCAACAAACCCAACGACTTGATATTGTGATAGGTGAGGTTTCAAGGGGAAGGGGAGTTTGCTACTGGGTTTTACCCGGACGCGTTATACCTCCCTCTTCGAGTTTAGGTTCCTGATGCTGATCTTTCGGCCACGGGCACAACTAGGTGATGTTAGGTTTGAGGGTGAGACAGTCTTCTTGGCAATGCCCAACCCTTGCCCAAGTGACGCCATCCTCTAGCATGCTATTTCACACTAAATCCGGTATCTCTTTTTCAATGATAAAATGCATTACTATACATCATAACATCATTATATCGTGAAGATGAATTGCTAAAAACACAAAGCCTCCAATGCTAAATGCAACCCTTACTTGGCCTTGGTACGCACCGACCAACCCTTGCGAACGCCTCTCTTGTTCACCTGCGGGATGCGATACGCCCGATCTCGCTCCAGGCGGTGCCTCTCCCAAAAGTCACTTGCCTCTTGACGCAGAGCACCGCTTCCGCTGCTTGCCCTGCTCCCATCCGTCTCGCCTTCTTTGGCCGTATCCTTGCTCCAAGACACATAGCCCACGAGCTCATGGAGAGCGCGCAGGAACGGATCCCAGATGAAGACGTAAAAGTACTCTTGCGCGCGCCGGACACCCCTGATGGAGTAGTTGAACAGCTTGCGCACGGTGGTGCTCCAGGCGACAACAAGCGACACGACAATCAGAAATACGCTCGAGGGCAGAGCAATAATGCCAATGGTCTTGAGCGGCAAGTTGTTCTCACCGCCCCATTCCTGCGTGTTCATGCCAAAAAGACCGGTGAAGAAGGTCAGCGGCAGGAATATTACCGTGAACACGGTAAAGATCATGACACTGCGATTTTGCGCGCCGGCGACGTCCGCATGCAGTCGGCTCAGCCGCACCTCGTCCACTTGAGCCTGGCGCTGCACCATCTGCAGGAGCTTGTCGTAGTCATCTCTCGTGTCGCGCACGCGCCGAATCATTTCCTCCGCCTGCTGGATGTACTCCGTCACCTTTTTCAGCGCCTCGCTCAGGAAGAGGCGGCCGTTGACCGTATGCTCGCGGAGCTCGGTGCGTGCGAAGATTGCGTTCATGGAGGAGATGACTTTGCTCTGGCGCTCAAACAGGTGCAGCAGAGTGACCAGCTCGTCTTCGATATCGCGCAGCTCTAATAGGGCGGAAGTGTTGTCACGGTTTTCACGCTCGGCGCGGCGTCCTTCTTCCCGATGGCGGGCGCGAATGAAGCGCAGGCGGTTTTCGACTGGCTCAAAATCGAACGTCTTGTCGCGGACGCCCTCTGTGCGAAATTCCTTAAGAGAGCTGGTGAGTTTCTCTGTCTATAGAATTATTAGCAAATTTCAGAAAGCGAGTACACTCACTTTGTCTTTGCACCTACCAAGACACTGATGGCTTCTTCAAAGATGCGGAAGACTTCAAGGTCTGGATGAGAGGACCGATCCAGCAAAACAGTGACAGCGTGGAGCACAGATAAAGCCGCGAGATCGAGCGCATTCTCGCATTGGCGAGTCAAATCGACGTTGACTTCATTGAAGATGCTATCGCGCAGATCGGCCTGTTGAAACAATGGCCCTTCAATAGGATCGCCTTCTCGTTTCGGGAAGAATGTGACAACCGTTTCTGTCAATGTTAGTACGACGTAGGAGCCTTTTGCATCGTTTCACATACGTGTGTTGATAATCCACAGCCACAATTGATCAACCATCAAAACATTGCCATTCAAAACATCCTCCTCTCCGACTTGATCTTCATTCTGCCCTCGTAGGCGTGTTAGTCGTTCCTTCCATCCGCCATTACCGCCTTCGTTCCCGCTGCGATTGGACCCGTCTCCAGTACTAGAGCCTCGAGACTGAAGTTGCTGATGTGATCCATGCAGGCCGAACCGTTCCTTGGTCAGTTTGTACAGCATTTGGTCGTCGTCGCGCGATCGGGTGTCGCGAAGGGATGGATAGCCAAACTGGTCAAGTGTCCGACGACAATTAATGGGTGGATCGTTGCCCAAGTACTCCCAGATGACCTGCATCTCAAGCGAGTCCGTCTTGGCGACATTGTTCGGTACCGGCCGGGAGCGACCTTGAGTCAGGCGCTGCAGAATGATGTTTCGACGCCGGAGTAGCCGCTTGTACGTGTCGAAATGGAGATATGGGAAAAATAGACAGGTATACATGTCTTTATCGCCAGTAAATGGTGACATTGTGGGACTGATAGCTGAGGTGCTCAGAGGAGACACTACGATCATCATTAGTGCCATCGGAATATGCTCAAAAAGTCCGCTTACATGCTCGTGGCGCCGTGAAATAGCAACCTGGTTTCGCAAAATATGCGTAATGTTGCGAGTGACGCCCTCTTGTGTGTTTGGTTGCCCAAAAATCTGGCCCGTACAAGTGCGACAGATTCTTTCCCGAGCACACTTGTAGAGTTTGCAAAATGCTCTGCTTCCATCGTTAATGAAACACAAAACTTTCGGCAGCCTAGGCTTTTACTAACCTTGACCCATGCAGGGTTGTTATACGGTAGATGAATCCAAGTGAACTTCTTCGTGTGAGCCTCTGGCCTCAGCAGAATAGCTGCTGGTGCATCAGCACCTGCATTCGTATTCCCACTGAACACCGATCGAACGCCAAATATATTTTCGGGCAAGGCAGGCGACGGCTCGATATCATCCTCCTCACCACTCAGCATATCATCTCCACCCGTGCTGTGACTCCGAACCGAAAAGGGCGGAAAGTCGCGGTACTTGAATCGCGACGCATTCTCACTCCCCAGGCTCGCCGACCGACTGAGGGACATTCCGGGCGTGGTCGCTCTACGACCACGCATCGGAGGTGATAGTCGGTCAATGACGAGATCCTGCTCAAATTGTGCGCGCAGCAGTGGAGAGGCATGCTGGACAACAGAGGCAGCGTACCGAATCGGCGGCGATGGCGCGCAGAACGAGGGTGGTGTGATGGGCCCGATGGGTGCCGATTTTGGAGAGGACGCTGGCGGCGCGCTGGGAAGACTGTTGAGAGATTGGATGATTGGTGACATGGGGGTCACAGATTCCGCCACGGGCCCAATAAGCTTGCTGTCGATGCCAAGTGCATCCTTGACAGTCATGACTGGCGGGACCGACACGATTGCTCTCGAGGGGGAAGGTGAATGCTCCACGCTGTGGTCAATGTGCGCCAAGGATGTGCGTCCTCGAGATTTGAGAAACTGGCCCTGTCCTGGTGAGCCGTCCACTTCATTCAGTCTCTCGATCAGACATTCGTCTGGGCCCTTGTTGATGAACTCGCGGAGCGGGAGCCTGGTTGACCATGCCCTCACCGCAGTCATGCCCGTCCCACCGATAAAATCATCAAAGAATCCGTGGACCTCAACATTGACCTTTTGCTCCAAGTTTGGCATGGACCAGTGCGCAGTACCTTGCTCACTGTCGCTGCTGGCAATACTGGCATCAGCCTGCTCGACTTGCTCCGCAATCTGCTTAAGGAACAACCTCATCGTCGGTACATTGTGTCGGCCAAAAGAAGCTACATTCGCATGATCGCTTTGTAGCGGAAATATGCGTTCCTGGCGCATGCCGAGGATGGCTGACTTGACAGACGTCAAAGGTGCCGTGAAGTAGACATTATCTCCGTCGGCATTCCCATTCGTCCCACTCGCGGTCCGCGTCATACCCCCTCCAGCACCACGTCCCGACAAGCGCGAGTCAATCGTCTCGTAAAATGTCCATATACGCATATCGCTGGCAATTTCTTTAAAGTCCTCGTCGACATGCGCCAACAGATTATTGCCCACGCGCAGATCCGCAGTCAGCGTCTCCGGCAGCGGCGCAGACAGCTGCAGCAGACGCTGTATGCTCCCCGCGAGCGAGTGCATCGCAAAGTAGCTGGACCCTTGGTGCGGCGTCCCGAAAAAGGCCACGCCGTAGCACTCGTCCAGGATGTTCTGGTACTTGGTGTCGCGGCTCGCGCGCACCAGCGCCATCTTGGCCACCAGGCCGCCGATGCTGTGGCCGAGGATCAGCAGCGGACGGTGCGGTTGGTTTTCGTGCGTCCGCAGCCTGTGCAGAGACTGAAGGAACTCTTCGGCGAGGCGGTTCAGAGTCATGCCCTCGGCGAGCTGCGGGTGCGCGTAGAGGAGAATGCGCGCCTTGTCGGCCTCGCGGCGCAGACCCTGGCGGACCCAGGACGTAGACGGGCGCTCGTTGCTGCTGCCGCCGCTTCCTTCGGCGTCGCGCATCGACGGAGCGCCAAAGTAGCGGCCGAGAAGACCCTCTCGATTCCATGTGCGCAGTCGATCGCCTCCGGGGCACGGCACGGTGACGACGTCAACCGTGGTGATGTCGTAGGTAAGGTCGCCGGCCGGGTCGAGCAGAAATCTTTCGCCCTCGGTCGCATGTCCTGGTGTTGCGACCAAATCTTCCAGCTTTTCGATTTTGATGGCATCTGACTTCTCGCAGCTGTCGGAGACGGATTCCTGAGGAGGTAATTGCTCTTCTAGTAGGGCACTGGGCTCCCACGCCAGTCGCTGCGGCGTCATGACATTCGCCGGACTGGCGGGCAGGGCCTGCACAGGGGCATTGTGCGGCGATGCAGAATTTTGTGGCATGATCCGATTGCCTAGCGGCCGATTTGTGGCCATCTAAGAAGGAGGACTGGTTGTATGTCTGAGTGGAAGTGGTGTAAGTGGTGATCGTGTGTAGAAAAGCTACATGCGATAAAAACAATGAGAGAGAAAAATGGCAAAACAGCCAAACCGGGATATGAAAAATCCAGATCGCATACCCCAGCATTTGAATTATCCTTGACGCCGTTCGGGGCTCATTGTCGCCTCTTCCCCGTCAAGTCAGCTGGTCAACCTGTCTCATGGCCTCGGTCCGCCCCAAAGAAACCCGGTCACGGTCGCAACCTGGACAGATCGAGAGCTACCCTGCAGCACGGGCGCGGGTTCCGCCACGAGGGAAGCGCTGCTCCGAAGCAAATTAAATCAGCTAGACGTCATTTTGTTCGAGCTTCCAGCTTCTCGTGACTGGCTTCCAGTTTTTTGAACCGATATAGGATGGCGCGTCTCCTTCAAGGGGTTCCAGTGCAGACATGTGTTGACCATCTGCGACAATACGACCAAGGCGTTCGTGACCAGTCCACATGGTTGCACCCGCTCGGCGCGATGGTACTAGCTGCAGACGCCACATCGTTAGTGGTGTGTAGGTGCCGAAAGTCGAGCATCTGGCAGGTAAAGATAAAAATTATTTGTAAGCTAGCAATAGTGGCTATGATGATATATATGCAGAAACCTCGGGCTTGAACCTTTCCCCGTGTTCCACACCCATCACGCCCTTTGTCCCATGGCCCCAGTACTCCAGTGAGATGCTCCCAAAGCTGACGTTGAGAAAAGAAAAGCGAAACAATAAGATGGCTCGTGATGAAAATAACCATGAAAGCTTTTAAGACAAAAGAGAATAGTTGCTGACTGTTGTGCAATGAATCGTTGCATCGCCGTACAACTTGTTCGTCGCCACGCAAGATTCACCTGGGCGAATGATGAACATTGTGTTTGGGCCGCCAACAACCTTGTTAGGCCCTATCCGCAGCTCGACTTTTCCAGACGCCACAGAACACGTTCGCAACTGCGATGCATGCGCTTCCCACCTATTATTGTCACCGGGTTTGATGGTGAGTATGTTGAAAGCGATGTCCTCGGAGACAGGCACCGGTTCACGCCTACTTAGATAGGCGTTTGAGTATGCGATATCTGTTGCACATGCATTAGTAGGGTCGAAATAATATTGCAACTTGTACATACTCTCTCCATGCTTGGAGTCAATCACTCTTCCAGGTGCTACCTCCCAGTCCTCCATTTGAAGTTGAGATGAAGACGGTTGGTTCTGTTGGTCAGCCTGGGTAGGAGGCGCAGGAGACGCCGATTGTTCTTGGATTGAATTTCGCAGTGCCGTTGCCGATCTGGACACGCGGCCAGTTGCTGGTCCCTGAGATGACTCGTTCAACTGTGCTGCAAGCCTTGGGTGAGACAAGTTGCTACGCGAGAAACTGTGGCTGTAGACAAATCCATTCTCATCAGGCGGTAATGGTGCATTTTCAAGGTCATCATTGATCGGCAAGGCCGACGATGACTCTTGGTCAGGTAACGAAGGCCGGGATCCTTGAGATCGGGAGCTTGGTAAAGTCGCATTAAGAGAAGCTGCTTTCCCAGCCTTGATAGCAGCATCCACGGCTCGAGCGTGCCGTCTCTGCTGTGCCACCACCTCCGTTGCTCTGCTCTGAAAGTAACCGGCACCACTCTCCTCGGCACTTTCAAGTCCATCAATGCGATTCTCGTAACGGCGAAGAAAAGGCACTGTCCTAGTAGCCCATGAGCAGCGATTGTGTCTGCCATGCACCTCGGAAGAATAATAGCAACCCACGCAGCTCGTATCTGGGAAATGCACCTTCTTGTGTACCTCGGAAAGCTCAAAGGGTATAGCAATAGAGTAGCAGGAGAGCCTGCTCCCATTCTCATGCAGTCCACCGTCGCATTCATCAGGGCCAAAAACTTCCCTTCCGGTGATGTAGGCAACAGCGAGAGCGAACATTCTTTCGCTTAAATCTTTGCCGCTGTGAAACTGAACCCAGGATCCAGGCAAATGACGTCGTTTCGGCAGCTCACAAAGTTCTCTGATGTATGCCTGTGATAGGAACCTAGAGTAGTCTATGTGTCGTGGAAGGAAAGAGGTCACGTAGGCAAAGGGATCAGGGGATGTCATGGCGACGTCTGCCTCTGTAAACGAGTCTGGTTCGCTTTCAACAATTGCATCCTCTTCATCGACCCCAGTAGAACTGACGCGAGAGACAACAATGGCACGCCATTTCTCGCCGGGAACTTTGCTGTAGACGCCGACTTTGGTGAATGTACCATCGCAGTTGTCATTGTACGCTGTGCCTTTATGCTTTGACGAGAAATGACCTCCGAACGCTCTTGCAGTCTCGAATGAGTTGCGACACGCCTTATCAGGGCAGGCGTAAGGGAAAATTGAGTCCTTGTACAGCCGATAGTTTGTTGGGCAAAGCGCTCCGCTCATGGTTTCGAACCGATCTTTTCCAGCTGCAACAATTAATATCAACTTAATCGAATTTTCGCGTCCCGGGCTACGTGCTTACCATGGTAATGCTCGTATAATGTGCCATCAGCCCGAGAAACGATGGAGTCACGCGCGGTATACGTCAACCAAACAGTCTTGGAATTGCGCCCAGGCCCCTGAGTGAGAGCGGGAGCTATTGACTGACTTGCTGGCGAAGAAGATGCAGACAACCCCGATGATCTTCGCGACGACGGCGGCAGGAGTCGCTTTTGGGGCTGGTGCGAGGACTCAGCTGTTTCAGAGTCAAGCTTACGTTTTGTGGCAATTTGGGATTGTGTAGGTAAGCTCATTGCGGTGACATCTACATGATATTGTAAGCAGGGGAATTGACACAAAATCAGACAAAAGTTTATTTTCGCGGAATTCATGAGTATGCTGAGTATTGTGCAGCCCTAAAACATCGTACCTTCTAGATCGGAGTCCGACTCATCTGATGCCGCCGAGTCGCCAGATTCGGAGTGGCTGCTGCTGCCAAACTTACCGCCCAGCCTAGTCTTTTGCTCCCAGTCTCGTTGGGCAGCCATAATAGTTGAATTCAGCGACATCAATTTACCGCCAGCGGTGCCTTGTGTCGAGGCAGATTGTGCATAGGATGGTAGCGGCACTTGGCTCGGCGTCCTTCGAGGAGGAGGGGGGTTTGGCACTGGCATCTTGCGAGGTGGATGGAAATTCGGCACTGGCACGTGGCTAACGACCTTTGGGCGGTCATATTCAGGTGCAGGCATGGCTAGGCTTTCATTAAAGCGAGTGAGAATGAAGAATGCGACGGGCCTCGCGGCGGTATCAGGGCATGCCTGGGCGTAGAGCGTGTAGGGTTGGCTGGTTGGACATGAAATATTCCAGGTCACGATCTGGAGGCGCGACAAGTGTTGAAACTCGCCTCTTCCTTCCTTGGCAATGGGAAATACGTCAAAACAGTATTGCCTTTACTGCTGCGAGCTCTCAGACGGGATTGGCCCAGTCATGAGTCGTCGGCGACTGGTGCTGATGGATGGAAGCCGAACAGGCGCGTCGCGTGCACACTTCCAGGTTCAGGAGTGCCTGAGCACGCTCTGAGGATAGCCACCAGAGCCTATCAGCTCCACCAGCACGGAAGTTTGTCCTACGACGGTGCTCAAGTTTAACAAAACTATTTTCATTTCAGATTCTGCTTCTCATGCATGAAGTTTCGAATGCTTCTGGCAAATTTCTTTGACTTTTTTGTGCGAAATTGTAATTTGATTTGAATGCCACAAGTGTTCATACAGAAAATGAAATCGTATGGTAATATACAGAATTATCGGCCCTCTCCCAGGACCATGCTATTTTTACACATGCTTCTATTTCTTGGCCTTGGCCTTGGCCTTCTTGGCCCCCTTCTTGCTCACGACCTTCTTGTTTGTCTTGAGAGCATCTCCACCCTGCTCTGCGCGCTTCTTCTCCGCCTTCTTCTGGCCCTCAATCTCCTTCTCGCGGCGCCAGCGCCTGTTGCGGAGCCACTGCTTGCGGGTGCGGAACTTTTTGAGCTTGAGGCCCGTCGTCTGCACCAGGCGACCGATGCGCCAGTTGTCCTCGCGGTAGCTGTAATCGTCGCGCAGCTTGAGCAGGCGGTCCGGCTCGCCGGCCTGCACGCGCGTCACCTCAAAGGGGATGCCCGAGGCCGACAGCTCAGGCGTCGCGGCCGCCTCGCGGATGGGATGCACCGTCATGTTGAGGCGGCGCTTGCGTTCGGCGTGCGCGGGATACGGCAGGGTGTCGTTCTTGTCGAAGACGACGCCAATGTATTTGCGGTCGGGATGGCGGGCCGGGTCACGGTAGTACTTGACGTAGCCGGTCGCGGTCGAGTGAATGGTATGGTCGCGGCCCATGTTGCAGTTCTCGCCAGGCCACCAATGCGTTCCGCGCTGCTTGTAGATGATGTTGCCGGGGATGACGAACTGGTCTGTCGAGGAGGGTTAGAATATTTGCCGGTTTGCACTGTACAGCATCACAGATGCCTCAATGGCATCGGAAGTCGACAACAGTAGACGTACCTCCTGTTCGTTTGGCTCCTAGCTTCTTGGGAATGCCTCGTTTGCTCTTTTTCTTGTACGCTCCTTGCGCCTTGACGGAGGCATATCTTTGGCCCTGTACAACGGCATTGTTGAGTTGCGGCTGCAAAGTCAGGCCAGCTAGCCTTGACAACGTGGAAGCCGCGAACAGCGACGGCCTCTGGGCCGAGAGAAACCGCATCGCCATGGTGGTGCGGATTGATGCTGTCGCAGGAGACTTTTATGGGGGGCGTTTGCGAATTGAAGCTTGTCTCCAACAGGCGATGTCAAATTTGGTGTTTAGGTTGGCTTAGTCATGCAGCACAGACGTATCGATAAGCACTTTCTCAAGTGGCCAGCTAGCACAGTGACGGCATGTTGTCTTTTACAATCCAGCTGTCGCACAGCAGATTCGTGTGTTTTTGAAAAAGAAAAATACAAACAGTCTGGATTTTTAAAATGCATTTATTACTAGCTTTCATCTCCCTATTTTCGCTAGCCAGCGCGCAGTTTGGCTTCTTTGACCAAATGTTTGGCCAGCAAGAGCAGCACCACGGCCACCACCAACACCAACAGAAGAACAACCCGAGCGACGCCTCACAATATCACGCGCGCTTTGAAAGCTGTGCGTCACAACCCAGAATTGATTGAATTGTGCTGTGGATGAGATTCGCAGAAAAATTTCCGGCTAACTTGGCGATAGCTGTCTGCGACAAGTACCTGTGCCCCGATTCGCTCGCCTGCGTCCACTTCCCACACCACTGCCCCTGCATCTGGGACAAGAACGAAGATAAATTCGAAATCGGCGAGGGAAAGCGTCTCTGTGTATCAAAAGGCGGTTTCAAGGACGGCGAGGCGGCACGAAAGGTGGAGCTGGCACGCAAGGGATTGCTGTAAAGCGATTTTGCGACTCGATCAATTTATACTGTATACACATTATTAGGGGCGCAAGCATGATATACGGGTTTAAAAATTTTATTCATGGGTTTTGAATTTTATGCACTTTCATGTTATGTGATTCATTTGCTTTAAAGCTACCAATTAGACTTGGCGTCGTATCAACAATAACAGAGCAAGAATGGAAGAAGCCTTCACCCAAACAAACGCCGATATGCAACAGTAAACACAATGAAAGCCAGCAAAATCAGCGGCTACGAAAGACTGTTGGGAATTGCGGGGACGGGAGGGACCACCTTGTCTTCTCCGTCATCGTCGTCGTCTTCGTCGTCGGGAAGCATTTCTGGGTTGCCCAGTAGTTGCGCCACGTTGCGCATCTCGTAGTGCCTTTTGCGGAGCTCTTCAAACTTGTGGTGTTTTTCGACTTCCTCGGGCGACGCACCCACCAGGGCGTCTTCGGCGGAGGGGGTGACGCAGTCCTCTTCCACATGAACGCTCTTCTCCGAGGGGGCTCTGGGGGAGGCCGCATAAGCCGCAGCGGCCTCGTCAGCGTCAAAACCATCTGCTCCCGCTGCTGCTTGCGCCGCTTCGCCTTGCGACGCTGGGACTTCTTCTTCTGGTTCGCCCAGCGAAAGGCCCGGAATGTCATCTTCAGCGCGTGCGCGTGGAGCTTTAGGGACATGACGCGCACCGTCCACAGAAGCTTGGGCGTCGCCGCCCTGCGCTCCGGCTTCGTCGCCTTGGTATTCGTCGTCGGACGGATCTTCGGCAGGATCATATTGCTTCACGTAGGGTGTTTTGGGTTCGTCAATTTTCATCGTCGAGCTGCGCTCCTGCTCCGTCAGGTAGAGGTTGACCTCGTCCCACTTAAGGCGCTGCGAGGACTCGGCCGACTCGTTGTTGGCGGCCGACTGGCGACGAGAAGCGCTGATGCGCGCGGAAGATGAGGAACGTCGGTGACCGGCGTTGAAAGTTGTGTTTTCGAGGGTGAGTTCCTTGCCAGACATGGAACGCTGGCGATTCGGAGCGGGCGGAGTGGGAGCTGTAGTCGGGGGCGATTTGTGCGCACCGGACGGCTTGAGGATACCTTGAGGGGTAACCGAGTTAGTATGGACGTCTCAGAGGATATGGTCGAAACAGAATGTCTGTCGTCGTTCAGCAAAAGCTTCCCCTTGTACTCCTTACCTTTGGGTCGCGGCGCATCTGGGCCAGGTGGCGTATGCATCGGGGTGTCTTCGACGGCGGAAGCCATGTTTTATGTGAATCTGCAGTAGCGCAGAAAAGTTGCGATTTGGGTGTAGAAGTGTACGTCGAGGTGCTCACGAGGCGATTTCCGAGGAAGCCAGCAGCGTGAGATGTTGGAAGGCAGTTGGGCTGTTTTTGTTTTTGGGCCGTTTGAGCGGGGTCTGGCGCAGAAGAAGGGTTCCCTGATGGCGGGGTGACTGTGTCAGTCTGGCGATGCGAGGAATCAGCAGCAACACCCGGGCGAAACAGGACGGAGCGTGCACTTGTCGTAGCTGATTGCAGAGAGCGAATCGGCTGATTCAGGCCCTCTCCAATACTGTATGGATGGTACTTCGCATATGACGGAATGGATGTGCGGCTGCCACTACCGAGTCCATGCGACCAAGTGATGACGCACAAGGCACGCGGGCGGCGCAACGGTGGGGTGAGGTACTTTGCTTCGCTCACAGTTCACAGCCAAAGCAAAGTACCTCTCACCAGCGCCACGATGTACTGGCAACCTCCTCCAAGCTAAACAGTCACGCCACCACGTGCTCGCATCTTTCCGCAAATTAGTCACTTGCTAGAGTCTAGCGATCGAAAGCATCTTTACAAGGATTGAAGTGATAAATAGCAAGTATTACTCTTTGGAACTGCTCAGAGGCGGCCGTGATGCTGTTGTGGACCGCCTGTATCATTTCAAGCTGCCTAAGCGCGAGTCAAGACAGCTTTGCCTGTCATCGTCTTATATACGAGTATAAACTAAAGCATAAGATGGAAGAAAATCTTTGTCATCTATACAACGCCAATAAAGGTCCTTGAAGGAGAACGTTGGCACGAGCTCTACAAGTCCATCGATGTAGGCAACAGGTCCAGTACACCCTGCAACAAGTCGTACCCAGTCTTGTAGCACACGCTGCTCTCCCGCTCGCTTTCCCAAATGTCAACGCAGCTGCGAAGTGTATCCAGAATGATCTGGCGCGGGGGAATCGCAGCGCCAGTGGTTGTCGACGCGGGTGTGAGGGGCGCATCTGGCCGTAGCAGATGGACATACGTCGTCAGTGTGGCCGAGAAGAAGTCGAGCACAAACGCTCTGCCCACCAAGTGCAACCGAAGGCCCACGTCGTTGCACCAAAGATCGCGATAGTGCATCAACAGCGCCAGCGCACACTCGAGAGACGACCAGTACGACTCGGGAAACATGGAGGGACCTTCCGCGTGCAGGGCATACGGCCGTTGCAGCACCATCAAACATCGCCGCAGGAAAATGTCCATTGTCATTTTCTGTATGGGATTCTGACAGACGCGGGAGGCGTAGCCCATGATTTCTCGCAGTTGGCCGTTGTAGCGCAGCACATCAGGAAATGAGATCGGGTCCTGCTTTGAGTTGAGGTGGCCAACCACGGTGAATACTGTGGGAAGTGCTTGGTGAAGAACACCCTGGAGTGGATTTGCTGGGCCCCATTCCGGCATCTGTTTGAAGTAGCTTCCCAACTCATCTGCCTTGGTGAGCGGTGTCATGCCAGTTGCCATGGCGCCCTTCACATCCAAGTACAGAATCGTCAGCCATAATTTGCGTCGCGTTTCCTTTTCCTTCGGTGTCGCGCCATCGTCAATGTCGATTCTGTCTTCCGGCAATCCATAGATATGAGCTGTCCGTATTAGCAACCCCATCAAGGACCATGCTGAGTCTGACGCCCAGCAAGTTGCGTTGCACACCTGCTTTGCGACGAAAGCCAAACAGAGAGTCTTGAGAGTCAGCATATTCGGCCGAAACATAAAGGTAGTCTGCGCTAGGCAAGCTTCTGCTGCCGTCATGAATTCGGTGGCGAGAGCTGGCTTTTTTTCATTCATCCCAAAACGACCCAGTCCAATAACCAAAAGAAACTGGGCCATCCAGCAGATATTGGTCGTATAAGGCTCTTCCCAATACATTTCAATTTCGTCGAAGAATATCGATTCGTCAACTATGGGATTAACGCAGTCAAACATGTCAAAGTACATTTTGACATAACCTTGAATGCTGTTGCGCTCGCTGTTGACAAGGCGCACGACTGCGTCGCGAGAGTAGTATTTCGCGGCTGCTGGCGTACCAAATGGAAAGTTTCCAGGCAAGGTAAAATTAGCGAGGCACGCATTTGTCGCAATCGACTGCAGAGCGACTACAAGCGGCTGTGCGTCTTTCCCCGCAAGAGACATAATCTACGCATGTTAGCATCGGAACCTACAAAGAGCCAAGCAATGAGCACATACCTTTGCCATGAGATCGCGCCAGTGACTGGATCCGCGAACCTTGTGTTGGACTTGCCACGGCGCCAGCAACGTGCTCTCGTCCTCATTTGTACCAGTTGGTGCCGTCGGGCAAGAGAATCTGCCCTCATTTCGACCCTTATTGTAGCTATAATAGCATTCCCTCCCATTGCCGCTTGATTTGCAGCGACCACACGGTAGGTCTTTGTCGCACTTGACCTTCAGTCTGTGGCAGCGTAGACAGCTTACGCAGTTGCGTTTGCGCTTGCGGACAACCCGACTACCAACTAAAGCGACATGAAGCTGTGGTATGTTTTTCGGGTCCTTGCTAATTGTGCTTTCGGATTGCGTACTGAATGTCCCATTCTCATCTGGTGACGTAGAGGTGTCGCTCAGATTTTCTGAGACGTTAGCGCCGCGTAACGCCGGACCCCCTCCATCTGAGTTGTTCGCAGCTGCATGAGAATATGCAAGTTCCGAGCTTGATGGGCCGTAAACAGTGTCCAAATCAGCCGACTTGTCAACATCAAAGCTGCAGCGCACTCTGGCTTGTGCGCATCGGGTGCAAGATGGCTTCACAAGGTCACATCTGCGCTTGAAGCTCCGGCAACGCTCGCAGGTCCTCACCTCACGAGTTTGCGGCATACTGTTTGGCGTGATAGCGACCGTAGATTTCGAGCCGTATTTGAAATTATTTCTTTTTCCTTAAAATGCCAGTCTTGGAGCCGCAGGTTGCGCCACCCAATATCCACCCCCAAATGTTTAGTGGTGGATCGGGCGGATACTGGGACGATATCCCGATGCAAGATCCGTAGTAAATCTAGGAAATCAATCCTATGATACGACCGGTATGATGCGAGATCTCTATGCGACGGAGAAGAAAGGATGAAAAAAGGGGAGAAACGAGTCTGCACTGCACATTTTCCTGTCGGCGACAAGGTGCGGTAGCGACGGGGATTGCGGACTACAAGTCGGCGCTAGTCCATCGGCCGCACTCACTAACTCCGGCAAATGCGGCTGAGCATCCTCGCAAGGCTGAGGCCAGAACTAAATTTGGACGTTCCCGAAGGCCTCAATATGGGAGAATTACCAGGATCTGCATCTATTTATGTGCTATTACGTGGAGGAAAGACCGGTAGGTGAAAATTGTCCCTGGACATGGCCAGGTTTGTGAGGCGCCGGCGCCGCAGTGACCAAGTGCTTGCCTAGAAAGTGGGATGGCTCGAAGAATATTATTGTCTATTTTTTACCCGTTACATGAGTAGAAAATTGGAGTTTTCCATCTTTCTGAAAAAAGAGTTGACCTCGCCAGTGACGTCTGAAATCAACCCTAGTCGCTCAAGGCAGCCATGTTGAGAGGCCGGCACGCCCATAACCATGAGCTCAGCTCCAACTTGTTCATCCTCGCCGCCCGGAAATTCAAACTCACCAAGCTTCACAATCCAGCATCTTATTCCTGGTGAAAACTCGATTACTGTGTCAGTGTCGCTTCCCTGTGGCTGCATCGGTTCAATCCCAAGCTGTCCATCGCGTCTTCGACAAGCAACGGGCTCTGGTCCAGCGGCCAAGCGCATCGCCACATATCCCAAGTGCGTGTCGGGTATAAACTCCAATACGTGATCCGCGATGCTGACCATGGCCCATGTATTTCCAGAGTACTTTGTAATGCGGGCTTCTGCTAACGGTCCGCGTAGTGTGAGCATGGCGCCGTCGACCGTACCAAGCGGCGCCTGCGGCCTAGTCTTCAAGTCTATATGTAGCACTGTTGTCGACCTTTTATACTTCTGCCTGCCATTTCGAAAACAATAATAGTCCACCTCGCCGTCCACTGAAGCCCATGAAAATGATGGTGCTTGCGGATCACTTCCTTGTGCGTTGTCCCAGCTGCCAGCCTTGTGCCAGAGCAGGTCCAGATCGAAATTACTCTCCCACAAACCAGCAACATAGCGCGAAGCAGTTTTTTGTTGCAGGACTTCTGCGATACCAGAAATAGCAGGCAGTTTATCGTGCCCGTGAGTTAGCGTTCGGTTGCTGTACGTTTCTACCAGCTTGTGCCAAAATCGAAATGTCTCTCCTGCGTCTGTCAGTTGCGCCAGTGGGGTGCCTCCGAATTGGCGCCGGCGATTGAGCGTAGAGAGGCATTCGCATGTTTCGGCTTGCCTGCAGACCCATTGCATCTCCGTAGATGAGATCATGAGCAGTCGCGATGACAAGACTTGCTCCTGCAACGTCCATCCTCTTTGTGCCCATGGTTCCTTTGGCGCGCGCTGGTCGGAGTCGCTTCGCCATCTCCAGTGAATGCCAGACTGCTCAATCAGTCGCGCTTTGATGACCATCGGTCCTGTTTCTGTTTCTACCATTTGGGAAAATACTTGTTGTTGTTGCTCTGCGGCCTCTTTGCTGTTTTCATGTCGTAAAAATGGTACAGCGGCTGACCTTGACGAGACAGACGCAAATGTAATTACTGCATTGGCGTATATGGAGCCCATTTTCGCGGATTCTGTCTCCCAATCTTGCTTTGAATCCTGCAGAATACAGAGTGCATCAACCCAGAGGTACTGGATGCCAAGCTCTTGAGTCAATCTTATTGCATCGACGATAGTTTCTTGTAAAGTATCCAACCTAATCTGCTGTTTCATATCGGAGATATTCGCGCTGGTCGTTTTCATCGTTACTGCTTCTCCCCAACTGTAGCTTAGCGCCGCATACGATCCAGTCTTTCTACCAGCGGTATCAACGAGCCGTAGCAAGGGATCGCCGCCGTGTCCGACATGGATCAGCCTGCTCGGGACTGCCTTGTTCAAAGTTGTAAATTGCCTGCATAAAGTATGACTTTGTAGGCAGGTTTGCAGGCATGTATTGATAAAGTTGCGACCTTGCAGCGAGAGCTGGCTTGTGCATATATCTGGGAGCGGTAAAACCCGGCACCAAGGCTCCGACGGCTCTGAATAAGAATCAGCACCGCAATGCCCTCACTTGATTTAGGAACCTACTTACGTGTTGAAGCATACAACTGGGCCACGGTATGTACATTGTCGACCCAAAAAGCAATCTGCACATTTCCGGGGCCCACTGGCAGTTGTAAAATGACCCTGGAATCGGAGCGGGCATCATGAGCCACGCCGAAAAATACCAGCACGTTCAGTATAGCAGCACAAACCGAGCATGACTGCGCCGCGTCGCGAAAACCTTGCAACGTCCGCCGCGCACTCAGTGTCATCTCAATTTGACCAAGTTCGGCCTCTTCCTCTGCCTCTTCGGCGTCTAGGCCACAGCAGCAGGGGCATACCTTGTGAAGCGGAGTACTATTACTCATTGGATGTGCATGCGTTGAGGAATGCAGAATTATCAGAAATGTGGCGTGGAATTTGAACCTGTACCTCGGGGACAAGGCTGCATCGGAGCCTTCTCAGGCAGTGTCAGCCGAGCACCGTGCCACGAGTAGCACTGCCACAGGAGACAACAATCACAAAACTCCTGCGTTGAGAGATGATCGGTTGCCCCCCTGCACACCATTTCCTCAAGTGGAAGTCTCCATGGGAGCGAAGCTCAAATCAGGGAAGAAGACTCATTTTCGCTCACGCGGAGATATTATGAACTCTTGGTTATTCTTGGCGCGGCTTCACCCGACTGACCATCCACGGAGGTTAACATTAGTTGCCCTCTGTATTCTAAGCTAGTTAGTGCTTGTAGTTGCGCACGGTTTTCTCGCACAGCTTTGTTAGTGCCTAATGCTGGTACCAAAGCAGTCAACCAAAAAGTTCGGAACCTCAGAGGAAATCACAGCATTGGGCTGTATTTCTGGGAACCTACATGAAGCCAGAGCAGTATTAAAGCTGGTCGTCGATCGCCATAATGTTTAAACTCATATTCAGCTCGCTGCGACTCCTCTACAGTGCCGGGCGGTCGGCCTCCCCCCGGGCAGGCGCGCTCCTCCGCGGAAGCCCCCATGTCCGCCACCGACCGCCGATCCAGCTACGGAAGTACCGTGGGTGTTGCCCACAGCACGATAACTTTGTGTCCCACATGACGCAAAGCTATCTTTATATATATATCAAAGCTGGTCCCTGAACTTTTGCTTGATTATTTACTATACTCACCTATACTCACCGTCAATTCAGTTATTACAACACCATCATTGCTGCAAGCTATTCAGCCATTTTACCAAACAATCGAGACGCAAAAGCATGTCAACAACAGACGTTTTAATTGTCGGCGCGGGCCCGACTGGCCTCGTTCTCGCCATTTGGCTCACGAAACAAGGTATCCCGGTGCGCATTATCGACAAAGCCACTACACTGGCCACTACGACGCGTGCACTTGCTGTCCAGGCCCGCACGCTGGAATTATACTCGCAAATCGGCCTCGGCGAGACCATCGCCTCGCGATCCGCCCAGCTCACGGGCCCAAATTTGTGGGTTGGCGGCTCACATCGCGCGAGCCTGCGTTTCTCAGACGTGGCCGTCGGCCTGACACCATACCCATTTGTCTCCATATTCCCCCAAAATGAACATGAGGCGCTCCTGATAGATCATCTCAGCTCTCTGGGTGTGGGGGTGGAACGCGGCACTGGCCTTGAAAGCTTTGAGGAGGACACTGAGGCCGGCTCTGTCAAGGCTGTACTCCAAAAAGTCGATGGCACGACGGAAACGTGCCAGGCCAAATACATTGCTGGCTGTGATGGAGCGCACTCTGCAGTCCGACACAACATTGGTATCGGTTTCCCCGGCGGAACCTATGACCAGACATTTTACGTGGCCGATATCGAGGCCACTGGACGCGCCATGGATGGCGAACTTCATCTCTGCCTCGATACCTCGGACTTTTTGGGTGTTTTTCCCCTTGCGAAGAAGGGATGTGCCCGCTTTATTGGCATCGTCAGACCTTCCGACAACGCAAGTCCCACTGCGACACCCTGTGACTTGACCTTTGATGATGTTCGCGGTCGTGCAGTCGAGGAGATGAAGCTCGAGAATATTCGAGTCAACTGGTTCGCAACCTATCGCTCGCACCACAGAGTTGCCGACCATTTCCGCAAAGGCCGCGCCTTTCTGCTCGGCGATGCTGCACACATTCACAGCCCTGCTGGTGGCCAGGGGATGAACACTGGCATTGGTGACGCCATCAATCTTGCCTGGAAGATTGCGGCTGTTCTGAATAACCGTGCTCATGAAAACTTGCTGGATACCTACGAGGAGGAGCGCATTCGCTTCGCCAGAAAGCTGGTCGCTACTACCGACAAGACCTTTGCCTTCATGACGAAGCGTGGGTGGCTAGCCGGTTTCACACGCTCGCTCGTTGTTTCATATATCATGCCAATTCTGTTCCGTTTCAAGGCAATTCGCCGCCGCGCATTCCACGGCTTGTCCCAATTCATTCTCGACTATACGGGCACGAGCCTGTCAGGCACAGACAATGCTTCTGGCACTGCCAGAGCTGGCGAGCGTCTTCCATGGGTTCAGATAAATGGAAAGGACAATCACGAGTCTCTTGCACATATCGAATGGCAAATGCATGTTTATGGAACGGCCAGTGAGCAGCTGGCATCATGGTGCAAAGCCAATGGGCTTAGACTGACTGTCATTGAATGGGCGCCGGAGTATGCTTCTGCAGGTATCACCAAAGATGCTGCATATCTTCTCAGACCCGACACATACATGGCGCTCATAGATGCTAAGGCTGATCCCAAAAATATTGAGAACTACTTCTGCCAGCACCAAATTCATATCGGGTCAGACTAGAAGCGTCTACGGATTTGTTTTGTATAATAATATTTAGATTTAATTTTATCACGTCTCTCGAGGTTCCGCTGGTCCATCTTAATCATTGATCTAATAGCTTGATGATGTCCTTAAAATCATTTTCCTCGGCAACATCCAGCGCGATCTCACCAAACTTGTTTGAGAGTTCTGTATCTGCTCCATTTTTCAACAGTACCTCAACTACTTTCTCATGCTTTCCTGCGACGGCGAGCATGAGCAGTGTATCTTGATTCTCGCCACTCTTGAGATTTACGTCTCCACCAGCGCGTATGAGGTCTCTCACGAGCAAATGATGACCGCCCTTGACGGCAAGCGGCAACGGTAAACGACCCTTCTCGTCTGGAATATCTTGACGCGCTTTGCGGCGCACAAGAAACTGAGCAGTTTTCACATTGTTTTCGTAGATTGCACTTAGCAGACTAGTGCCCCCGATAAGAACGCCTTTCTTCAGCTTCACGTCTATGTCGGCACCCTGTTCTAAGAGCTGCAGTGCTGCGTCACGCTTGCCAAGCTCTGCTGCGTATAATAGTGCATCATCTATCCAAGCCCGACGTTTCGCTTCATCCGCGATTTCTTGCTGCAGCAGGATGTCAACGATTTCGGGGTTGTCGTATCGTAGAGCATATTGAAGAGGACAGCATCCTGCGCCTTGGATGGTTGGATCTGCTTTATGTTTAAGAAGCAGTTTTACCCATTCCATGTTACCGCGAAAAGATGCTCGATGAAGTAGCCCGTCTTTGTATCCAATAGGGTCAGGGTTTGCACCTTGCTCAAGCAGAAATTCTGCCAATTGAAATGTGGTCTCGTCGTAGTTCGAATCGGCAGCAACAATGAGAGCGGTATCTCCGGATTCGTTCCTGGCGTTGATATTGATATTTCCTTCTGTGAGTAGTACCTTCACAGTCTCCAGATGGCCTCGAGACGATGCCGTAAGCAGAGCATTTTCTCCAGCAGCCTCGTTTTCACGTAGCGCGCCTCGGCCAATCAAGAATCTCACCAAATCAGCTTTTCCCTTCTCGGCCGCGCTCTCTAACGCCGTTTTTTGGTATCTGTTCGGGGTATGAATGTTGACATTACGTCTCTGCAGGAACATTTGTGCGACTTCCATGTGACCGTTCTCGACCGCAGCTGTGAAGGCAGCTTGGTGCGTCGCCTGAGAATAGAAGGCCAGCTCTTTGTCCTCATAGTCAAGCAGCAGACGGGTCACAGCGGCACTGCCATCCACTGCAGCCCAGTGCAGAATCGGGGCCACTGAGGCGTCGATTTGCAGATCAGCGCCATGATCTAGCAGATACTGAAGAGCATCGTCCATGCCAAATAATGCCAGTCGGTGAATGCACGGCCACTCATCCCAGATTTTAGTGTTCACGTCAGCGCCTTGCTCCACGGCTTCCTTGATGGCAGGGAAATCCTTGTTCTGCACAGCGCTGCGTAACAAGGAGTCCACCCGCTCCTGTTCGTGAGGTCGCAGATAATTTGGCACATGAAGAACTTTTCCAAGACCATTATCTGTCTCTTCCGAGATAAGAAGTATAGCGCCAGAGCCGCGACTAGGCAGAAAATCCATGATGTTGTTGTAGAGAAGTGCAGAATCATAGTTGTCGAGTACCAGTAGCCAGGGATGCCATAGCTCCTCCAAAAAGTTTCGCACGAAATTGATCTTATCTGATCGATGACCCTGAGTGCTTCGATTCACAGTCGAGTACATGCGTTCGTAACCCAGATTGAGATTTTCGAGCGTGGAGGCATCGAGCCAGAAAACCGTGCGAAACTGCTGCAGCTCATAAGCACCGCGGCAGTATCCCAAGGCAAGCTGGCTTTTGCCGGAGCCCTTTTTGCCGGAGAGCAGTAAAACAGTGGGTGATTTGGCCTGTGAGCGGGATGCATCGTAGAATATAGATTCGAGCTGCTCAGTGAGGACTTTACGCTCGACATAGTCATCAGCCAATTTTTCGCGCACATCAAAATAGGTCTCTTCCAGCAGATCCTTTGGCGCGTCTGCCGAGTCGACGACGTGGTGCAGAATGAGGACAGAGATGTACGTGTTGAGGTTGCGCTCGATGCGTGACAGCTTTTCCTCGTACTTCATACTCGTCATGACCTTTTTCAGCTTTGTCTTCAGAGTGTCGCCAGGCGTGCAGGCGATTTCTTCCAGCATTGCCTCCACTTCCTGAACTTGTGTGAGGCAGCCCGACACGATTCCCTTGAGGATGCACTTCGTGTCAAAGTCGAATGCGCCGATCCGAGAGTCTGACTTTATTTTGGATAGCGAGTTCGCCAGCAGCGGCAAGTGCATCGATATGCCTTGCAGCGCCTTGGGAATTTGCCCAGGGTGCTTGGAAGTCAGGTCCTGCAGGCGGTCTGCAATTTGGAAACCAAACTGGACAAACTGCACGATGGCTGACGCCAAACCGATGGCGCTGAGAGGATCCATTGCCACAGCTGCCAATAATTCTGCAATGTCGGACGCAAAAGGAACAAAACTGACCCCAGCCCTCCTTGGTCTCGTGGCTTTGCTCAGGCTGAATCCGTTGCGGCTATGCAGCGGGGCGGCTGGAACAGCGCGACGCTAACAGACACCATTCCGAGAGAAGCAGAATCGCGAATGGGCTTCTGCTAGAAGTCGGATGAAAGAAGTGCTCGCAGGCCGTTAAACTTTCGAATCGTACTATATGTTGCTTTTCTCTGTCGCAACTAGTGACGGGACAACTGCAAGCCTTCATCCCGCAGCACTTCGTTCACCAAATTGGCCATGTTGCTGGCCAAGAACAACGCTCAACTCCTACCATGTCAAATGGAAAGATGAAGACCCCATACATACACAAATGGCGAAACAGAGCGAGCAGCAAGAAGCCGCTGCGTACATAATCAGAACAAATCGCATGGCGTTTGTCGCATTTTGCTTCACCATCTACTTATCATCTCCGAGTGCCATGAAATTGACATAGGTAATAGTGACCTCTGTCATCTAAGTAGAGGTAGTACGCCAGTTACAACACGACTTACTTGAGTTGAATAACTGACATATGGCCGAATCGGTTCTTTCAAGCCGCCATCGGAGATTATAATGTTCAGACAGCTGCAATCACTGGTTTCCGCGACACAGACGATTACGGCAAACCAAACCCGTCTGGCGACGAGACTTGGGTGCCTCTGCTGGTCGAACTCTTGAAGGTCGGCTGTGCATCTGCCCTTGATCCTATCTTCTATTTAAGTGAGTGTTTTTCATTCGTGGGCAGGAAAGCCGCTTTTTTTGGACACTGCTGCAATGGCACGCACCAATTCCTACTTCACTGAATCTGCGGAAACGGGACTGGCCCTGGTCAACACAACACTGGAGGTGGCTCAAGAATGGGTGGATGGTAAGTGGCAGTAAGTGAGCTTTGTACAAACCTGTGGTCGGTTCGCTAAAATGAATACTTCCTGTTTGATAGCGGCGAGACGACGCCAAAAGCGCGGGCCAAGTTTGCCGATATGATGCAACAAGCTATGCAAATCTGGCATTGCCACGGAGGGCCTGCACCGCTTGATGAATGGCAGCCATAGCAGTATTGAAAACCTGGACAACATCAGATCCGGCGGGAAGCTCATTTGGGGAGCTAGCTCCCTACGGAAAACCCCAAAGAATGCACATGGTGAGGAGCGGGATGCTTATTTACAGACAATATTCGCGCTTACTCTGCAGGCAATCTGGAGACTTACAAAGCGGCGCCAGTCTTCCTAGATGTCGTACAGGAGTGTGGCAACAAGAAGACGGATGGATTTCACTTTAAATCCAGTGTGACCAGTGTAAGTGCCGGGGCGTGCCTTGATGCCAAGCAATATTATCTCGTCTCAGCAGACGGAAAAGGCAAGGACTTTTCTCCGCTACCTGGCCTTGAATCTGATCGTGTTGTTCCGAGATGGCCAGGTTTGGTTACGATAGATGATCTTGTCACGGGGCAAGTTGTTTTTATTGCCGGCGGCGCCGACCTTTGTTAATATGGGCACCTGTAGTTCCGTGCTGAGGTATATGGCAAATGGAAACAACAAGCATAATTCCAGTGTAGACCTTCAGAATTCCACCAGGGCCCTAAGTCTTGTGGCATGCGGCATCAGGGCAGCCGGGCTCTTAAACATACTAGTTTGTAGCATCTCCGTTGGCTACCAGGCACAGCTTCGAGGCGCTACTAATAGCCCCGGCTACCCTTGCAACGAGGCAGACAGCGCTGGAAGCCGAGCCATGATGGGCGATGCTCGGTTCACCTTGGTGGCGGCAATATCAGCCGCGATGTTTTATTTCATGTAGCCGTGTGTAATACAATTTCTTCTCGTCAACTCTATCTCCCGATTCCCTGAACTCGATCAGTAATTCTCAATAGAACAGAACTAAGTCACTTGCTTTCGCCGGGACAATAGTGAGGCATTCTTCTGGCAGCAGCTAAAAGCTGTGAAGCCAACTGCATCCGGATCATTGCCGAGAGGGGTCTGACAACTGTTGACGAAGAGGTCGAGTGCCGGATAGCCGATGCGGACAATTATTTCGGCGCGACGTACGACACTATTCAACATGTAATGAGGAGACCAGGGAATTGAGATGCATGGATCTCTGCCAAATTAAATAGCTTTTCATTTTTCAGTCCTCAGCGAAGCTCTAATTATTAACCGAGTGAACTACAAACTACCTATTTCAGGTCTGCTCATTTACCCAACGATATAGAATATCCGTACGCATTGTGTATTTGGTTCCGCTTTGCACTTCCGCGCCCTGGTGCAACAGTCCACGATGCTGGAAGATGAGTACGCTGCCCGCCTTGGGGTCAACGTCTAGGCCGCGCTTCAGATCGTCCGAGAGGAAAGACGTGGCGCCACCCACACAGCCCACGCCACTCGCAGAAGTCTTTGCGGAATCATTCAAATAGAGGTGCACGGTATAATGTGTTTTAAAGTCGCTGCCGTCAATGGCAACGCGATATGCGCCATCGCAGTGAGCTAAGAAAAAAAATGCATGTACGTTAGAGAGACGCCATTCTCTTCATCGCCAGAGACCTTTTGGATATGAATGGCAACAACTCACGTTTGAAAAACTGGCCCTTTGTGTATTTGAGAAATCGCATCCGCTCGTTGAGACGCTCAAACTTCCACCGCCCGCTCCAGCTGCTCTTTTCTCCGCCTGGCGTCTTGCTCAGCAGCGTCTCGATCGACTCGCCCTCGCCGCGCGCCTGCAGGCAGCGCTGCCACACCCGGTCCACCACCTCCTGGCTGTCCCAGATGATGCGGTCGCTGTTTCGGTAGTCCGTCACGGGCGCCTCGAAGCCGCCGCCCATGTTGACGAGCGCGGGCCGCCACGGCGACTGGCCCTGCGGCACGCCGGGCACCGACTTCTCCGCCAGCTCGAGGAGCGTGGCGCACTCCCAGGGCGTCAGCACATTGTCGATGAGCACGGCGAGGCAGCCGTCGTACTCGGGCAGCGCGGAATCGGCAAAGGAAATGTGCCTGAATGTAATGGGCGCCTCGGGGGGGGACTTGAGGAACGAGCTTGGTATATCGACAGACTGGGACGTGTACTGGGTCCGCTGGGCGACGGGTTGACTGGGAGCTGCTCGCGTGGCCATGTTTCTTGCGACTGCTTGCTGTTGGTTGCCAAGTGAGGCTCTGAGACGGCCGAAGACAGGCATTTCGTTGAACAGAGGTCGATAAGAAGATGGGTAATTGTGATTATTGATTTGGAAAAAATGATAAAACTTTGTAGCGATCGGGAATCGGAGCAGCAGATAGTTATTAGTGTGTCTTGTCCTCAGGCGGCCGTCGTGGCTGTGACTCAGCCCGCAGTGCCCTGGCTGAAATGTTGCAGCCTACTAGGCTGCCAGAAAAACAGAACTAGTTACAAAAATGCCCCAAACAAGGCTGAATGAGTCTTGCTCGCGTTTTTGCGCCATTATTAGAACAGTGTACTGAGATTGGCAACATCTTTCGGTACACGTGCCACGCACCCTCCCTCTAGGAGAGTGCTGTATATATAGGCTAGCTGCCAGTAGAGCATACGGTCACACTTTATAAGGTGATATAAAGAGAATTATTTAATTTGATATAAAAATAATTATATGGTATATTTTGGATATAATTTTCTTAATAAAATAAAATATTTCTTTTTAATATTTAAAACTTTAAACTTTATATGGGGAAACATATAGC
>JARDXD010001266.1:0-36299 GCA_029218145.1 Aphanocladium album
CTCTTCTTCTTCTGTAGTTTCCTCATCCGTCTCTAAACCTGCATCCTCACCTCTGTCCTTTCTCATCCACCTCGCCCTCTCCGCCTGCCTCTCCCGCTCCTCCTCCTCCTCCAACCTCCTCCTCCTCCTCCTCGCCCTTCTCTGCCTCCGCTCCCTGCTCCGTCTGCCCACGTCTCGCACGTCCGCCACGCACTCGCCCGGCAGGCTTTCCGGCCACGGCGGCGGCGGCACGCTCGTCCACGTCCACCAGTCCATGCGGTTCATCCTGACCACAATCTCCTCGACGGCCTGACACTCTCTCAACACCCTCACCACGGCCTCGTTCACGACCCCTCCGCGCCGTTGCTGCTCCGCCAGCAGGTCCGCCACGCACGCTGCCGCCGCGGCCTTGAGCTTCCCCAGCGCCGCCACCCACATGTCCAGGAACCCGGCCTCGAGCCGAAAGTGCTGCATCGTCACCTCGGCGCGCCGCAGCAGCAGCACCTGCCAGGCGTGCGGCACCAGCACGCCCGCCGACAGCACCACGGGCGCCCACTCGCCGGGCTTGTCCTGCGGCGTGCCGTCGGCCAGCACCGCCTGCGTCAGCCGCATCGGCAGGTCCCAGGCCTCGGCGTACGCGGCCCGGCACGTCCGCAGCAGCGCCGCGTCGATGCACGGCGCGCCCGTCCGGTCCGGACGCCACGCCGGCGACCGCGCGCTGTACGTCCACCGCGCGCTGCACCGCGTGCCCAGCGCCAGCGTCCACACGCGCCGCCGCAGCTCCGGCGGCAGCCGCCGGAACAGCGCGCTTCCGGCCTGCCCGTCGGCCGACGACGGGGCGAGCGTCGCCGCGAGCGGGAGACGCTGTTTGCCCGCGGGCATCGTGTCAAACGTCGAGCTGCGACGCACGCCCCACGGCCAGAACCAGCGAAAGTGCCCTACGTCCATGTGCGCCGGCGCGTCGTCCGAGTCGTGCCCGTCGCCGTCGTCGCCGTCGTCACTGTCGTCGTCATAGCGCCATGCCAGCGAGCCGTTTTGGAAAAAGTGCTCCGTCTGCAGAAGCTGCGAGTGCTGGTGCGATCGCACCGGTCGCGGCCTGGTCATGTACATGGTCGTCGCCACATTGCCGTCTTTGTACTGGAGGAATTCCTTGTGAAAGATGGTTTGCGCACTCGTCTCAGATTTTGTTCTTTGGAAAGAACAATTGGAAATGGTGATGATGATGATGATGATGATGCCCCTTGCAGAATGATGCAACCCCGCTCGAAATCTTTTGTTTCCGGCTCGTTCCCCTTCTCTGATCCGCCCAGGGCGACGATCAACAAAAAATATCCCCCCAGGTGGCGCAATCGACGACAGCCGAACTCTCTGCCTGGTCACTAAGTAGGCTGGGGCTGCGGGCGAGCCAGAACTTTGGCCTTGCTCCACTGCGCCGGCTTCGCTGTGCTTACGGTCTCGGCTGCCAAAACGCCGCTCCATCGTTACATTCAGTGAGGGGGTCTCTAAAATAGCCTGCGGCGTGATTAGAAAAGCTAATTAATATACACCTGCTGACTTGCTGGTGGGCAATTCATCCTCGGAAGCTCGGAAATCTGGGCTCGTGCGTATCTGCATGCCATCCCCAGATGCTCTGGCTTACAAGGCGCACGATGTCATTTCATCGCCAGATGATGCATGATTCGGCGGCCATGATGTAATTTTAGATATGAAATGCTTCTTTGGGTATATTAATGTATATACAGGGTATCAAGTCCTCGCTGTCCATCACTGATTTAGCATCTACAGTCGCAGTTTTCTCCTGTCCTCTACCATGCTCAGTGCTTTGGCCGCGGCTTCAATACCGTCACACCATGCACACTTGACCAAATGCTATCCGATACCTTGGGCGGAAGTTTTCGACCACGCAGTCGCTGATCTATCAAAAACATACCCACCACAAACTCCTGCCGTGTGAGGTAGCCTCTATGCTCGCGATCCACCAATTCCCATACCTCGGACAGCTCTTCTGTCGGCAGCCGAGACCGCTTCCAGATGTCGCGAACAATCACATTGACAACGCACTCGGACAAATCTGTGCCCATGCCACTGCCAATGCTAGCCGACGGGCTCTCATACGTAAGTAGTAAGCCGCGGTTCGACGCCCAAAGGGCTTCGTATCGCTTGCGCTCTCGCTCCGTTACTTCGTCTCTCCAGCGTCTGCGCGAGCCTTCATGATGAGTATGCTTATTTGCATGCAACCTATGCCGATGATTCCTCCTGTGTCTGTCGTGATCCTCCTCAGGTTCGCCAAGTGGCTGACGTAGCGTTTGTAGCAAACGCGGTGATCGCTGACGCTTCGGTAGCGAGGGAGGCGGTAGAGAAGAGCCCGTGTTGTGAGGCGTCAAGCGTGCAGATGCTAATGAGCTCGCCATGATAGCATTCGTCATGGAATTGAGCTGCATTGGGTTCGAAGATGACTGCGTGAGACGTCGTCTTGGCGGCTCGTGGGTCGGCGACGGTGGCGCGCTGACAATAGACTCACGTCGGTTGGGCGGCGGTGGCTGCGGTTTGCTGACTTTTGGCGTGTTGGAAGTGGTGCTCGACACAATGGGTAGACCCCACATGCTGTTAACAGACGTAGCTCTCGAAACAGGGGTATCCGAGTTGCCGCGTGGTCGACCATTGCCAGATCTTGTGGGCGCCAGCCTCTGGCTATTTCTTGGCTGTGGCGGTGTTGGTGGTCTCTTGTCTCCCGCTGTGCGCTTCTTGGGATCTGGTGAAGGGGGCGATTGCACATCCGAAGTTGGGCGAAGGATAATAGCAGGCGGTGGCGTGCCGGAGCGGATGGAAGCAGCCTTGGTAACTCGCGTCGGTTTGGGTGAGAGCACTTCTGTAGTGGAACGACTGATGACGGCGGGTGTAGGAGACTTGTGCCTGGGTGTTTTGGGAGATCTGTTGTTCGAGGGTGATAAATCAGGTGCAGCGCTGTTCTTCAGATTCTTTGATAGACCTAATGGTGATGGTTGTCTAGGACGTGAGCCGGCAGGGTTGAGTGTCTTCATTGCCGTAGTTGATTTAGATCGAGAGATAACTTTGGGTGGTGTAACTGTATGAGACGAGCCGTCGGCTCTCAGCGTGTCACGACTTTTAGGCGGCGTCACCCGAGGTTTGTTTGCCGCAGCCTGGAGAATCGCTTTTGACGGGGCTGAAGGCGTGGTAGGAACAGAAGCTGGTGTGGAATCCATGGCTGCCGGAGGCGTCGGCGGCCGTCGGGCCGTTGCTGTCGCGGATTTCTTGTCGGCTGCTTGGGGAGGTGTCGGTGGTCTATCATACATCTGCGTCTTGCTGCTTCGTTGCGTGGGGGCCGGCTTGGATACGGCAGGTTCAGGGGTGACAATCGTTTTCTTGATAGTGATTGGCGTTGGGCGTGTGCTCTTCCGTACGACAGACTGCTCTGGTGACGACCGTGGTATTCGCCGTTGTGTCAGAGCACCATTGGTCGCAGGCGTGTCCGCCTCGAACATGGAGATTAGCGAGTTTGTTGGGGGAATCGGCTGGGAGTCAACAGCTTCCACTTCGGGCAAAGCATTCACGCTCTGAATGCGGCGTGGTTTCCGTGATGCCGGCGGTGTCGGACTGCCGCTACGGCTCGCCGCCAGCGTCGCCGCGATGAGACTCGGACTCTTAGCATCCAGCTTCGCCAGCGTGGCGGCTATGCCAGCCGGAGACTGCGGCGAGAGGCCCGCGACCAGATGCGACGAGGGCGATGTTGACGGAGCTCTGGCGGCAGACACTGTCGTTGCATGCATAGCACTCGCCGCCGGCGGCGGCGCCACGCCAAGCTGCTGCAGGCGCGCTGCCACCAAACCCGCGGGGAGGACCGTATCGGATTCTATCTCTGGCGAGAAGGCGTCCGGGGTAGCATTGGACAGGGATGCGTGCTGGCCTGTATGCTGATGGAGATGCGAGGAGCGCGCGTGCGTGAGGGCCGCGGCAGCGCCGGGACTCTTTGCCCTCTCCACCGATGACGTCGCGGCGAGCAGCGCACCATTCTCGCGGTAGTGCTCGAGGCTGTGCTGTTGGTTGTGTAGTCTCGGAGGGGAGTTGCTGCGGCTTGTCCTGTCGGCGGCCAGCTGGTGCCTGCTCGACGACGATAGCGGGCCGGTCGAGAACGTCGTCGAGGAGGCGGCCGGGTGGTTGTGGTTGTGGTTTGGCTGCGGCGTTGGTCGTTTCTGAAATGCCAGCGAGGCGCCTCTCAGGGCAACGGTGGCGGCGTCGTCTGGCGAACCTACGACGCGGGAGCCGACCGCGGGATGCATCACCAGACGGTAGCTCGCGGCGACATTAGCGGCAGACGTAGGGAGCAAGGGGGTTGGTCGGTGGTGATGTGGTCGTTGGTGGGTGTTGCAGCGTTGGTGTTTCGGTCCTAGTGCTGGTTGTTTCCAGTCGTCTACCTAGCTATGCGGGAAGGGATGGAGAATAAGCGAACGCAATGCAATGCCGGAACGATGTTTGACGAGTAATTGCTTGAAAGATAAACGAATGAATGAAGATGGGCTTCAGCTGGAGAAGGAAAAAAGAGAAAAGGGGAGCCGCACGAGGGAGAGACGAGGCGTGGCCGGGGGTGTGTGTTCGTGCCAGACCAGAGCTCAGGTGAGGGAGCACATATGCATAAATGGAGATGGATGGGCGGAGGGCGCCAGGTGAAACGGTTGGGGGACAGCCCAGGCGAATGGAAGGAATGGAGAGCGAGAGCCCTGTCTTTGGCCGTCTTTGCGCCTGCTTGCCTCGTTCCAGCGGTGCTGATCCACTGAAGGCCCAGAGCCGGGAGCCTGCTAAAACGAATACGCGGCGGGCCGTTTTGGTGGCTTCAGAGGGTCCAAAGACCCGCTGCAAGGGGGGGGTCTTACAGGGGACGGGGAAAAGCCTACAGTGGAGGTGAGCGCTGTATCTTGGCCTGGGAGGCTGCGACAGGCTGAAAATGTCATTGTTGTGCTATTTTTGGCGCAGATTCTCCGTTAAAAAAGAAAAACACAAAGAAGAATGGAATACGAACCACCCACTGACGATCAGGATTGACATGCAAATTCCAGACAATCATCACAGGGGTACGGAGTGCCAGCCAAACGTCATCTTCTCATGTCACTTGATGCAACCACGTAAGTCAACAACGCTGTACATTGTTTTGTATATACCTCCCGAATAGGAAAAGAAAAAGAAACGAGAAAAAGAACAATTCCAACGCCGTTGCTATTCCCAGATAGAAGAGAAAATATAATCCCAGGTCTTGCCAGTCTCATCCATGTACGCATGAGCATCGCATGCCCTCGTGCTCTACGCGCCACCGACTGGCCATTGCCTAGGCGCTTTTCCCTTTCTTTTCCAAACAGTATACACAAATTAGTGGGCAAAAGCCTCCCGGCAAGACTTGCCCATCGCCGCAGTATAAAAGAAAAGTACCATATAAAAGAACCTCGCCGGGCTGAATGACAGCCTAGTCATGACAGCCGCCAGCGTAAGCAGAACAAAATAGACCAAGAATATGTATGCGTATCCCAGTACGCAAGAGGAATGAACAATAAAAACAGAAAAAATGTAAAGGAGGCAGGAGGAGCGTAAGAGGAGAGGTTCGCAACATTCGGAGCAAAAAAAGATTGTTGGTTTCGTGAGATGCATACTGCGTCGTAATATAATCGTGAATCGCCACGCATCTCATCAGGGCATGTGCAGTATATGTCGTCATCGCTTAAAAGACATCAGAGTCACCCCATTCGCTCCCAGAGACGATTCGGTTGCCGTCCTCGTCAATCATCACAGGGCCGGTATAACCCATGGGAGGTGGGATCCCGCGTAAGCGCTTGGGTTGCCCGGGCGCCGCGACGTGGCCATATTCAGGCTCTTGACGTTTGCACCGCGCCGCGCGGAGCTTGGCATAGTAGGCGTCTGATGCATCGGGTTCGGGCTCGCTGTTATCGTCGTACGTCTCCCAGTTTTCAGACCCTGAGATGGTTGTCGATGTGGTTGAAATTTGGCGAGGAGGTCCCTCTGGCGTGTAGCCGTACTGGCCAGCTCTAACGGTTGCGTATCGGTCATCGCTGTAGTCGGACCGCTCATATGAGTCCTGTGACCCGTATCGACCGCCTCTGGATGTTGTTGGTCTTTCGTCGTACACGTCTTCAGGTTCAATGGCGCGAACAATGTTGGTGCCGAGGCCAGTACCCTTGTAGGGGTTGGACGGCGTCTGGAGCTCTGGAACACACTTGAGGTCGCGCATCTTGGGAGGCGGTGCTCGTATGGGCGCGCCGTTGCGCAGAGTCTCGCCGCGCGACTCGGGCCTGGGTCTCTCGGGCGAGTTGTTCCCGTGCTTCAAGTTAGAAAGCGGCGCTCTGGCAGGGATTCGCGATGGGCTGGTGCGGCCGTTGCGTGTTGGGCTGGCCGTCCTGGCCACAGCTGATTGTGTTGTGTTGGGAGCCTTCCTGGGTCCTGTCGCGGTCGGCGTCTTGGTCATGGTCCGAGGCGGTACCGACTTGACAATGTTGGTCTTGCTAGCAGATTTAGGCATCTTGACAGCAGAAGGCGGTGCACCCGCTGGTGTCTTGGAACGCGTTGCCGGCGCAGCCTTCCTGGGGCCGTTGTCGTCGCATTCGTCTAGATATCTCTCGCCGAAAACGAGGAATGGGCGGCCGTACTCGTCCTCCCACTGCTCCAGCACCTTTCGTACTTCGGCGGCCACCTTGGGCAGCTCCTTGGCAATGCGCTTTCTCATCTTCTCCTCGCGCAGCAACTTGCCAGGGTCACGCTTTTCGCCCTTTTGTCCGCGAAGCATGAGTCGGGAGGCGTCTTGGCTTGAGGCGGCAAGTTCGTCACGTTCCTTGATCAGGCTCTTGTGGCGGTCGACCAGAGCCAGGACAGGAGCACGCTGTTCCTTGAGAGCCTCCAGTCTGGCAATCTCGCGCTCGTGAGCCTCGAGAAGAGCGTCGCTATAAACGTCGGAAAACGCGGGCGTGAACTCTAGCATCTCATCTTCAGAAAAGTACAGGGCGTCCCACAGCGCTTGTAATTGGACGCGCGAGTCTTCGACAAAGAGGTGCAGGTTCTGGCGCTTCATTTCATTGAGGCGAGCAAGCTCATCCTCAAACTCGTTGATTTGGCGGAGGCCACAGCCGCGGTTGGCATTGCCGAAGGCCTTGGTCTCGGCCTCATCAATGCCCAGCTTGATCCAGAGTGCCTCGACAGAGGCCTTGAGATCGCGCAGCTTCTTCTCTCGGCTCTTCTTCTCTTCGGCAAGACGATCCTTCTTTGACTGGAGGCGCTTGATATCCTCAGCGTGAAGTCCAAGCTGCTCGGGCGCTTCACGATAGTACTTGACAATGGCGCCTTCCTGTTGGGCCTGGGGAGTGCCGAGCTCCGCCCAGAGTTGGATGATGTTATCGCCCAGCGATTGAACCGAGGCGATGCGACGCGTGTACTCGTCGTAGACACGGGTGAATTCGGCGTCTAGTCGGTCAACGTAGGAAGGCGAGAGGTCAAAGTTGGTCGGGAGGGACTGGTTGGGGCCTGTGGGTGGCAGCGCGATTTGTACAAAGGTAGGCTCAAGATGCGACGAGTACGACTCGAGTGCTTGGACAAGCTCTGGACGAAAGTTAGCGACGCGACTGGTGAGGTAAGTTGGTAGTTGACGCACTCTTGACTTGTTCGAAGCGCTCTCTGTGCAAGCGGGCGATTTGCGTGTGCTTTTCTTTGAGGCTCTGCAGGCAGTGGTTGAGGGGGTATGTTATTGAAATGTCGTCGGTGTCATAGTCTCGTCGGCTTTTGGAGTCGTCGAGGGATGTTTCCATCTCGCGAATTTTTGTGATGATAATCTTTGCCTCGTCAATCATTTCCTTCTTTTCGGTATTGACCAGGCGGACTTGATTGTTGAGGGCTTCGGAGAGAGCCGAGAAGAGCTGTCGCGGAACCGCAGTTAGCATGCAAAGGCACCTTGGCACCCGTGTAGCACGGCATGGTTTTCTCACCTCGGACTCGCGAGCCTGGCGCTCATGAGTAGGGACGCCAATCTCGTCAAAGAGGCTGTGCAGCTGGCCAATGCTGCTATTGACCTGCTGGGCCAAGTAGCTGGTATCCATGGCGGGCAGAGTGCGGTGCGCCTCGCGCGGCGTGCAGAGGCGATGTTTCGTTTGTGATGTCAGTGACGGGCTGTTGGGGTCAAAGATCTTAGATCGGAGGAGGCGCCGGTATGCGAGACTTTGTGTTTAAAAAAAAAAGGGAATAAAACGTGGGTTTGGTCGTTCGGAGGTGTTGGGTGGGAGGAATGGTATGCTGTTGTTTACAATGATCGGATAGGTAGGTGGAGAGGAGGGGGGAGGAAGACAAAGTTGCGAAGAATCGAAGAGAAGAGAAAGAAGAGACGTTTGTTTGTAGTGATCGTCAGAGCATCATATCATGCGCCGTAGGGTGAGGTTGAAGAATGATCAAAGAACCCGTCGGTCAGTCATTCCACGTCGTGATGGAAATGCTGGGCGTCTTTGTTCTGCGGTGAGACAGGCCTTCTTGAGAAAGAGAGTGAGGAAAAGTAAAATGGAGAGCCGATGGTGGTTTTGCTCTGGGCGTCTGTAAATGTAGGTATGTACACAAACCACCAACAACAGCGCCAGCGGTACAAAGAAAACAAAGAGCCAGGGCCTGTTAGCGCCCGGATACCCCCCTACGGCTGCTGTAATGGCGCCAACTCGTCCACTGTTTAGAGCCTTGGTGGCCGATCAGTCCCGCCGCGTGTTGAGTTGTCACGGCAACCACGCATGGACACACCATACAAGAACACACGCAACGCGCTCATCCACTCGTCCCAACATCACAGCCAGCAGCACTATTTGCTCTTCCACCCCAAAGCAAACTAGTGGCAGTTTCAGACTCGACCTGGGTCTCCCCCACTGAATGGCCCTGAAATAGACTTTGAGCCCATTCAAGCTCCCCCGACTCTCACTAGCACGTTCATGGGTCTGGCTACCAGTTGCTGGTACTCGCTCGTAACTTAAGTCTTTCGAGTAAGGACGTGGCTTATCATTGTTTTGATTATTGCCATTGGCGTGCATGAAACGTTATATGGGATGACATTCCGCTATAGAACGCGTGCATACTTGCTCAGCATTGCTCAACGCCTGTGCGCCAACTTGTGCCTCGGCCACATGGTTTTTGCATTGACGGCTTTCTAAGCCTCACTCACGATTTTCGGTACGCCGGGTACCGACATAGGGGAACCTGGTCACAACACAGAAATGTTTGCTCGCTTGCCCACGCAAGGGGTACTTGAATTGGTCTGACTAAAAGGGGGCTTCCATCATCATTTTCACCGTAATGTGCGACTTGGGTTTAATTGCTAGGTTGCAACCACGCTGGTCATCCAACAAGTCTCAACGTGCAAAGGTTGAATAGCCAAGCGAAGCCCGTTCATGAAAACGGAGACAAAGTCATTGTTTCCTAGCATGCAAACACCAAATTATATGCAAGGAATATCTTACCACATGACTTGCTTCACATGTGGTCGAGATTCGGCTGTTGAATGCCAGATGCAGGGTAGCAATGCCTGCGCACCAACGCAAGGGCCACCATGCAATTAGTTTACACACCGAGAACCGACGATTAGATGAGCTACGTCCTAACCGGTCTGGTAGCTGCATCGAATATTCGTTTACATAGTTTTCCTTCACATCACTCGATTACCCAGCAACGCGCAGTAATGATATTCAAAGTTTGGGTATTATACTTCTTTTTTTTACTACATACAGTTCTATATCGGCCCCAATATCTACCAACCGTCACCCCAACCTTCATCATCATCGTTTGCCTTGGGCGCAAGGTCAATCTTCTTGGCCACGACAGGCTTTGGCTTCGCCGCAGGTTTCGCCGGCGCCTTCTTCGCTGCGGGCCCGGTTTTCGCCAGACCTTTGGGAAGCGGCTTGCCGCCAGACTTTTTCTGTGATTGGGCTGCAAGCCAACCTGCAAAGTCCGGCTCACCTTCGTCAAACGGTGTTGCTGATGCCGTGGCGGGCGCTGACTTTGCCGATGACTTCGCAGCAGGCTCCCCCCATCCGCCGTCTTCATCCATGTCGCCCATGTCACCCCAGCCGGCGCCAGCATCGTCGTCGGCTCCGTCGCCATAAAATTCTTCCGCTACAGCACTAGGGGTGGGAGAGGGTGCCGCGGTAGAAGCTGGCGGAGAGGCAAGCGCTTGCCTGTGCAGCGTGGATGCTGACGATGTTGGCTTGCGGTCCGGTGCGGGAGATGGTGACGCTGTTGCGGCAGGAGATGACCCATTCGTCTGCATATCGCCGGCGGCTGTCGACATCTTGTTTGTAAAGGAAGAAATGGCCCAGCCTGTCCAGCCTTGAGAGCCAGCACTCGGCTGGGGAGTGCCCATGCGCGCCGCTTGGCTGTCACCAGTTTGCTGGGGCGGCAGAGCAGTGTCTGGCATACCTGCCGCCACCTTCTTAATCTTTTGAACGTAAGAGTCCATTGCGCGAGTGGCCTGATCACGGACCAGCTTCTCCTTGTCGATAAGCAGGGGGCAGAGCGCAGGGAGAATACGGGTTGCGCAGTCTTCTTCTGTAAAGTACTCCGAGGTTGCGGCCAAGGCCATCAGAGCAGCATTACGCGCATGGACGAAAGGATCTCGCATCGATCTTGTGAAAGCGGCAATTAGAACCTTGGATCTTGAGCCTGTTCCAAGATACTTTGCAATCTTTCCGAGGCAAATCGTCGTATTGGTACGGATACCAGGCTGTTCGTCATTTGCAGTCTTGGCAAGGTGCTTGAGCAGCTCGCCATTAATTGTGCGGTCCGAGAGTTTGGTGATCAACACCAAAACAGACTTGAGGGTCTGCTCTCGCACAATAGGCGCGGCGTCAGTGAAGCCGGCGACCTGGAACTTTGTTAGCATTGCAACGCCATCCATGAGTTTTATAATTCGGTTGGAATGACTCGTACTATTTGGGGAAAGATTTTGTCATTGACAATCTTTTGCGGCAGTTGATCAATGATGAGAGGTAGGCTGTCCAGCAGACAAACGCGGATGGCGCGGTCAGGATTGCCAAATATTCTGACAATGAAGGGAATCATCTTTGATTCAAAGTCGTCCTGCGACAGCTTCGAGGCAATCTTGAGCACAACACCAATGGCCTTGGGCCCACCACCACCAAATTCTACCGATTTCATAAGCTCCGGAAGGATCTTCATGATGAAGAAGTCCTCGGGAAAGTCGTCTGATACTTGCTCGAGATCGCTTGGCAATGGTTAGCGTTTGTGGGCCAACAGTGCAGACAAGATACGTACTCTAAGAACTTCTCACGTTCTTCATCCGTCTTGATCCCCAGATTGTCAATACCTTCAGTGAGTTTGATAAGGGGTGTATCGAAGAACGCATCGCGTCGGCTTCCCTGGTCAAGGAACGCGGAGACGGAGATGCGAGCTTTAGGGTTGGCGTTGCACAGTCGCTTGTAGCTAGAGTGCATTGTAGGCGGAACACCGCGAGTCTGTCCAGCATTGTCGCGCCCGTTGTAATCGCCATTGAAGACCTCGTATATCAGCACACCAAGGTTGAAGGCATCGACGGCCGAGTGAGGGTTCTTTTTGATGACATCCCAGCCACCCTGTATGATTTCGGGCGGTGAGTATCGGGCAGAGTCAGGAACAAGACTCCCGTATGTCTACTCATGTCAGTATAATGGCCATGCAAAAGAACTAGAATACTGACGTATATGGTAGATTCGTCCTCTTTGACGCTGCTGAGGACCTCAAAGCCGCCGAGCTTCCACTCGCCGCTTTCAGAAGTATATACTGATCCGACCTTGATGCAGCCATGGATGGAGGAGGCATCCGAGTTGATAAACTTCAGAGTACGCTATCGGTTGTTAGATTCTGTATATCGATGATCTTTAGGCTCGATATCGTACCGCAACGCCGTGCAAACCCCATTTTATCGTTTCGGGGCTTAGGGACTTGCGCCGGACGTGCCATCGCAAGGGCACCACTCGTTCGGTGGCAATATAAATATAGGTTTCAGTCTGTTCTGATATCAGCAAATGGTTGAGCAATGCAATGTAGACTGTACTAACCTCTACAGTGTCGAAAACCTTGATTACACCAGGGTGGCGCATCGTGCGAAGCTTTCGAAGGGCATTTCTGGCGAGGGGAAGCAGGCCCCTGTGAGCGGTGATGTCGAAGGAAAAGATGCTGCAGTTGGAGCCGTCCTCCTGCAGTCAGTCAGAAACTGTGCGCGCCAAGGTGTGCTTTCAATGCGCCGCGCAACCTACCCTCTTGGTGCCGTTGTACAATGTCCAGATGGACTCGTCGACGTCCACCTTGTCGCCGAAGCTGTACGGGAAGGGCGGTCCCGAGGCCATGGCGGAGGCCACGGCCGACTTGAGGAAATCCATGGCTTGCAGACCCAGCGCGCGGGTGACGGGGTACCGAGTTGATTTGCAAGCGAGCGTGGGGTTCAGGGGCGCATTCAACAGGGTGCTCGTGAAGCAGGATATATTTCCAGGTGGCAGAAAGACATGGTGTTAACTGCCCCGCGCTAGCACGTGGAAGTGTAGGTTCGCGTTTTGACTGCGCTGGCACTCTTACACGGAGGATGCCAGCTGACACGACAGAGATTGGTGTAATATTTCGATTTATTATTAGAAAATCTACTGATGCCAGGCATATTTTTATCTGGTTTCTATACCATAGTTGCCAAGGTGCACCACATTGTTCATGCAAGGTACTAGCTGAGCGACAGCTACATACCTATCTGTTTACAGCATGGTTCCAGCGATGTCAGTGGCGCCTCAAACTCTCGTCAGTGGCATTACAGCACCTTTGTACCCGCTGAAAGCGCCCCTCCACCTCCCGCCATCTCTCTGTAGCTGGTATGTGCCTACCTACAGACGACGCCCGCTTTGGCAGGCGGTCTCAACTGGCAGGCGGCCGTACCTTTGTTTGTCGCCAACCTGAATCGGTTCAAGGCGATCGCATCGCGTGCCCCAGCTGCTTGGCTCACTTGCAGCCTTGCGCAGAACCGGCGCTTGGCTTGCTCTGCCTAAATTTCGACCTTGTTCTCGACGATACGCTGGAGGCCATATCTCGATACTGGCCTCTGGAAGGTCCATATTCTCACGGCGTGTTCTCGCATACATCAGTGCGCCAGTCACGTCGCGCATCAATAGGCGCTGCCACTCGAGCCCTTTGCTGCCACCGATCGTGAGTCTTTCATCTTTTCACTTTTCACAATTCCCACCATTCGAATGATGCCCAATGGTAAAAGGTCTGACCGAACGAAGCCAACCGGGGCCTGTGTCACCTATATCCATCTCAGTCGTTCACTGCGGCTAGAGACATATTCGCTTAGCCGAGCCTTGCCAAGAAGACTTTCCCTCCTTCTGTGGCTTGCTTGACTGGCGTGCAAAGAAAATCATTTCTACCACAATTTGGAGCCTTGGTTATTGCTGCTCGACTGGCCCAGGCCAAAGGCCGTGGCAGACAGGTTACTGTGTATACGCAGTTGGGACGCAGGAACCGTTGTGTTCCAAGTTTGAAGTCATAATTAATAACTGAAAAGATCTGACGAAAATTTATCAACTCAATTCGCTGTTTGTTAAATAATTAACAACCCATGCTGACCACAGTCCTCCTAGTGCCGAGTCATCAAAGCAGAGTAGTGCCAGCGATACAATCTGGTCTACGTCGCGCGACAACCTTGACCACACCTTTTGTCAATGCACGCTGTGCGAGCGACGACAAAAGAAAGTGGCAGAAACTCAGGTAAGTTCTTCAAGGCATTTGAAAAGACTCTAATTAGTTCATGCGTCCGTGCATTTCGTCCGCAAGCAAGTCTTCCAACTACAAGTATAGTGGCATGACTCGCGAATCAAATGAATTCGTGTTGTCGCCACTGCTTTATAATATATGATGTAACCAGTTCTAGCCTATCTAGAGCACAAGTAGAATAGAATCTGGCAATAAATGTCCCAGCAGGCCCACGGCAAGGCCTGCAAAGTAAATATGCCCGATAACAATCATAGCTTCTGAAACGCGGCCTGATAAATTGTTAGATTGGTGGCTTGAGCTGTAATCAAAATGAAACTCACAATATCGGAAGACTGAACATAGTCTTCAAACGCTTCAATCTCATCCTGGAGATCCTGAGTCGAGACCTTGTCGTCCTCGACCACCACGTTAACCTGCAGCTTATTGATACCAAATCCGATAGGAACCAGTGTGAATTTGCCCCAGACCAATCCGTCCTTCTCGATGCCGCGGATGGCTGCCTCAAGCTCTTCCATGTTGGTTTCATCATCTAACAAACGTCAGTGCATGCAAGCCAGCTAGCATCATGGCAAAAGAACTTACCCCAAGGCTTCACGTCGAGAATGAGCACAGATTTGGCAGTAGTCTTTGGCTTGGCCGCCTTCTTCGCCTTGTAATCAGCCAAGCGCTGCTCGCGAATGCGCGCTGCTTCCGGATCTTCTTCGTCATCACTGGCGAACAGATCGACATCGTCATCGTCAGCATCCGCGGCGGCAGCCTCGCCAGGGCCGTACTCGGTGTAAGCCTTGGAGGAGTCGCCGGGGAGGTCGGCGAACTGGGCCTCGGAGGCCCCAATGCGCTTGTACCATTGCGCAGCATTGGGGTACAGCGACTCGTCGGGCGCGCCAGAGATAGCTTTGAAGCAGGCTACGTCGGCCTGAGAAGCACTGTCACTGAAAAGGAAGTTAGCATGTGGTGTGGGTGAGAAGGCTGTGTTGCCCGGAGGCGCGGGTTAGTTGCGCGACGTACGATTCGACGTAAGATCTCGTAGCCAACCAACGATCAAGGTCTGAAAAACGTTAGCGTTTCTGAGTGAATAATGAACCATGCGGCACCAAACTGTTGCTTACCTTTCAGACCGGTTTCTTCGGTGAGGTTAGAGAAGCCCATCTTGGCTGGGCTAAGGCACAAATTACGGCAACTTTTAAATTTCGAAAAGTTGAAAGTTGCAACAGAAGAGCAAATTGACAGCAATCGCATGCGCCACTAGCTATTTGTATTAATTTTCCAGAGTATTAAGGCCAGATAACGACTTCAGCTTGTAATACAGGGCCGCTACCCCGCCCCTCAAGTCGGGCGTTAACTAACAAGGCTGCAGCCTCGGAGTTTCGTTTGGGAGTCATGCCCTTCCGTCAGACCAAGTGCAGCCAATCGTGAGTCACTGAGCAACGCCGCTACCGCAAGCAATGTATGCAGTAATGAGTAATGAGTATTGGTTTTATTAAGAGAAAATGATGCAGGGTCCCTGCGAGCATGAGGTATTGTCGGGATTACCGAAAATGGCAAGCCAAAGCGATTTCGTGGGCCACCAGAATCGCAGTCTTACTGTACCGTTTTGCATTACCTCTTCCCGAATCCTTTTGACGTATTATTTCCCAGTAAATGGTTCTTTCTTGGATTTGGTTGTAATCCCGACATGTACTATTTGAGAAATCTCAGTAGGAATTGTCCACCACCATGATGACATGATGACATGCCATAAGCTATTAACCATTTAAACTGCCAAATTACTAGCAGAAGACGAATTAAATTTTGTTTTAATAAAAAAAATACTGCAGTAACCTTCCCTACCAGAGGAAGTTGCTGCAGACACCCACAAGCCAGAACGACAGGTAACCTGGTTGGGAAAGGGAATTGGGCTAGCATAGGCAGAACAAGAAACGACGAAAACGCAGTTTCTGTTCTCAATCTATACAAGCTGGCTATTTATATAATCCATATCCATTCCCGTTGTTTAAGTCGCCCATGGAGTTATAAAGGTTATTTTTATGAGGTCTCTGCGTGTGAACGACCTGGCCACCCATGGCAGCCGCGTGGAGCCAGCTGCAGCCGCCCGCCTCACACCGCGTGAAACAGCCACAGCCAGCTCGAATCGCAGGTCTGCCCACGGCACGACTTGTTTGCCAACAGCAACTTCACTACCTGCCGCGGGTGGCTCGAGTGGCATTTTCTTGACCGCCGGCCATGAAAAGGCCCAGACCCCAAGCCATAGGCGTTTTCAAAACTCTGAAGCTGCATCAACGTTGGCTAGCCAGGCCAATATGAGTATCCAGGCGCAGCCTCTCGCGCCCAGGCCCCCATCGTCAACTGCGGACCGTGGAGAGGAGGAAAACGGTCACACGCGGAGCCTTGGGTTGAGATCGCCGAGCGGAACGGCCCAGAGCGAGGTTGCGAAACCGAGATACACGGCAAAGAGGACTCACGCACAATTTTCGTTGTTCAGCTTTCCGTACACCTCCAGGTCCCGGCGCAAACAGACAAAATCTACTGCGTCTCCCGCAGCGACGACGGAAACGCCAACTGAGCCTCGCGAATATGAGACTACGGCGCGCACAGCGACGGGCCCAAGTGAGGCACCGCGAGCAATGGCAGCTGGCAAGCAAACAGCGGCCGCGGAGGGTGAGCTCGTCGAACCACGCGAGCGTTTGCAGACAAACGGAGAGAACCCGCCTTTCTCCAGCGCAGCTTCTTCAGCTTCCGCAGCAAGCGTTCAGATGAATGGTCAGGCAACGCAAGCAATGAGTGGCATGCAAGTTTTTGACGTCGATGCCGCCGACGTGCCGCGTGTTTTCGACTACACAGACTTGACCTTCTCGCCGAGCGGAAGCGACAACGAGTCAAATGCGGGATCCCCAAAACTCACAGCCAAGGAGCCGCCTGTGCATGATGACCTATCTATCTTGTTGGGCGCGCAGAATCATACAACTGTGTTTGCGTACGGCGTTGCACCACCCATAACAAAAACAGAGCCCGTCTCAACCCCGCGACGGCCAAGGACCGAGGTGCAGGTGCTGAATAACGGTGAAAGTCGGGAATACATATACATTGACAGCAGCGATGATGGCAGCGACAGCGATGTTGACACCTTCTCACCTATGGAGCGACCAACTCTCGAAGAGTCCTCGTTCGATATGCCGTCTATGGAAGCACTTCCCGCAGAGACCGTACAGGAACCCGGGCCACCCGACTTGACAGAGGATGACCCCTTTGCTGGATATCAACACCCGCGCGTCGAGAACGACCCTATGGAGATAGATGTCCCAGCAGCAGTCGTTGAGCCTGCAGAGACTGAAAACGAGGCTTTAGAGGATGATATCCCACCAGCATTATTGCGCAATGATCGCCCCCGGAACAAGCGCCAGACGAACGACGAGAACGAGCCGGTGGGGGGCGATATTCAACCAGACATCGCTGAACCTGCAAGGGCCGACGACGCGCCTTCAGAGGATCATATTCCGCTAGCATCGTTGCGCATGAATGGCGCAACAGGATTCTCTGCCCTTGCACGAAACGAGAGCATGAATTCAGAGGATAATGTCCCGATAGCATTCTTGCGCAAGAATTGCGCGCGGAACAAGCGCCAACTGAGCGACGACGAGGAAACCGAGCTCTCCGTCGTTAACAAGCCGACACCAACACCAAAAGCACATACCAGGCTTGGCAAAAAGCACACAGTCTTTAACTCTGATGCGTTTGACGCCATGATATACAGCCAGAGCGAGATGAGCCCGCCTCGCGGCGTTTCTGTTCCTCGGCCCACGACAGCGTCCCGTCCCGCGCCTCCCCACCACCACGACAGGCAGCGCTATGTGGCCGGCAACCCCGCCATCCACGGACCCGTGGAACGGCCAGAGAAGTGGTGGAGAGACAAGCTGCGAGAGATCCGCAAGCGGCCGAACCGCAAGGCGTGGTTCGGCCGCGCAACAGAACGGATGCGCTGGCTGCACAGCAAGCAGCGGCAGGAGGAGGCGCCAAAGCACAGCGGGAACCCCGACGGGCGCAAAGCCCGACTGGAGCCCCGGCCGGCAGGGTGCCAGAGGGTGGTGAGCTTCGAGGACGTGTCGGCGGACCGGCTGCCCGCGATTGTGCGCGACAATCCGGACTGGGTCAAGGCGTGCGCGGAGATGCGAGCAACGTGGAAGGACGACGCGGACATGCAGCGCGTCGTGGAGCGCAGCGCGCAAAAGACGTGGGAGCATTATCAGAGCGTGCTGGAAGAGGACGATGATGATGGATATGAAGATTAGTACTGTATTTTTTGTAATGGGTTCCTGCGGGGATTGACTTGAACTGCCTGGGCCTGTGAGCATCATCATGGCTTGTGGCAGGTTTTGCGGCATGAGCATTGTAGCATAAAGTTGGGCGAACTTGATGGCATTTCGACATTTACTGTAAAGCATAGCATTAGTATCTGTATTTAAATTACAAGGAAGATATGGTTCTAGCCAAAGTAGTGCTCTCCTGGATGCACAGAATATTCGTTGTAAGATGTGATGGCCAGCGTAGCCTGAGAATTCAACAGCTGCGCCACCGATATGGGAAACCAAAAAGATGCACAAGATGAAGTAAATAAAGTAGATAAAGTAAATGATATGAATAGGATCGATGAGATATGTAAGATAGATAACTCCAACAAGTAAAACAAAACAAAAAACAAAATCTCGCCGACTCCTATCAAAATGGGCCAAAATCATCTGTTTCGCTTTTTTCCTCCACTGCACTTTCTATTTCACACATCCTTTGTCTACAGTCCACACCAACCACCCTTTTTAGATGCCCTTGGAGAGCAGGTTCAGCGCGCTGCCGGCGAGGATGAAGCCGGCCTGGTCCTTGCTGACGGCGTGCCTGGTCGGGATGAGAATCTCCTCGCCCGACTTCTTGGTGACCCTGAGCTGGACGTCGCCGCGGCCACCGTTTTGCAGCATCTCGTGCAGGCCGACGGTGGCAACCTCGTCGCCGGCGGCGAGCTTGTCGAAATCGGCCTCGTCGGCAAACGTCAGGGGCACGACGCCCTGCTTCTTGAGGTTGGTCTCGTGGATGCGGGCAAAGGACTTGGTCAGGACGACGCGGGCGCCGAGGTAGCGCGGCTGGAGGGCGGCGTGCTCGCGCGCGGAGCCCTCGCCGTAGTTGTGCTCGGCGACGACGAGCCACTCCTGGCCGCGCTGCTTCCAGCGCTCGGCGAGCTCGGGGATGGTGTGGCGGCTGCCGTCCAGGTCGTAGGCGGCGTTGACCTCGCCCGTCTCGGCGTTGACGGCCGTGTTGAGCGTGTTGGTCGAGATGTTGGGCAGGTGGCCCTTGTACTTGAGCCAGGGCCCCGCGGCCGAGATGGTGTCGGTGGTGCACTTGCCCGTGACCTTGACGAGGACGCGCAGGCCGGCCAGGTCCGCGGCCGGGAACGGCGCAAAGGGCTCGAGAAAGGCCAGGCGCTCCGAGCTGGGCGCGATGGCGACCTGCACGCTCGGGTCGGCGGGCTGGGAGAGCACGCCGAGCGAGGCGACGCCCGACTCGAACGGCGTCTCGGGCCCCTCCTTGCCGTGCGGCGGCGAAAACTTGAAGTCCTTGCCGTCGGGCGTCTTGAGGGTGTCGGTGACGGGGTTGAAGGTGGTGGAGCCGGCAAAGGCCATGGCCGTGACAATCTCGGGGGAGGCGAGAAAGTTCATCGTCTCCGGGTTGCCGTCGTTGCGGCCGCGAAAGTTGCGGTTGTACGAGGTCAGGATGGCGTTGGGCGTGCCCTTGGCGACGCCGTCCTGGCGCTTCCACTGGCCGATGCAGGGGCCGCAGGCGTTGGACAGCAGGATGCCGCCGGCGCCCTGAAAGGTCTCGAGGGTGCCGTCGCGCTCGAGCGTGGCGCGAATCTGCTCGCTGCCGGGCGTGATGTAAAAGTCGGCGGCGGGCTTGAGGCCGGCGGCGGCAGCCTCCTTGAGGAGCGACTCGACGCGCGTCATGTCCTCGTACGACGAGTTGGTGCAGCTGCCGATGAGGCCGGCGGACAGGGCCTCGGGCCACTGCTGGTCCTTGACCGTCGCCTTGAACTTGGAGAGCGGCGTGGCCAGGTCCGGCGTGAAGGGCCCGTTGATGTGCGGCTCCAGCTCCGACAGGTTGATGGTGATGCGCTGGTCGTACTCGGCGCCCTCGTCGGCGCGGAACTGGAAGCGCGCGTCCTCGCTCGCGCCCTGGCCGGGGAAGGCCTGCAGGGCGTCAATGTTGGCGACGGCCTGGCTGCGGCGCGTCGAGGCCAGGTAGCGAGCCGACGCCTTGGTGTACGGGAAGATGGAGGTCGTCGCGCCAACCTCCGCGCCCATGTTCGTAATTGTTGCCATGCCTGTGCAGCTCAGAGAGTCTACGCCACTTCCAAAGTACTCGATGATGGAGCCGGTGCCGCCGCGGACGGTGAGCTCACCGGCGAGGCGCAGGATGATGTCCTTGGGCGACGCCCACTTGCTCAGCTCACCGGTAAGCTCAACGCCGATAACCTTGGGTGCCTTGAGCTCCCAGGGCGCACCGACAAGGGCCTCGACAGCATCGGCGCCGCCAACACCAATCGTGATGGTCGTCAGACCGCCCGCGTTGGGGCTGTGGCTGTCGGTGCCGAGCATCATGAGACCCGGGAGCGCATAGTTCTCCAGCACCGTCTGGTGGATGATGCCCGCACCCGGCGGCCAGAAATCCATGCCGTACTTGCGGGCGGCCGACTCCAAAAAGTCAAACACCTCCTTGTTGGTCTGGATGCCGGCCTCGAGATCGTCCTCGGCGCCCTTGGCGCCGACAATCAGGTGGTCGCAGTGGATGCTGGCCGGGATGGCGGGCCGCGCCAGGTTGCAGGACATGAACTGCAGCAGGGCCATCTGGGCCGAGGCGTCCTGCATGTTGACGCGGTCCGGGTTGAGGCGCAGGTTGGCGGTGCCGCGGACGCTGCGGCCGCCCTGGGTGCCGGTGAGGAGCGACTCCTCGACGTTGTGCAGGTGGCTGTAGAGGATCTTCTCGGCGAGCGTCAGGCGCTGGGCGCCGAGAACGCGGCGGACCTCGGTGTACTTGTTGAAGAGGCGCTCGTAGGTGGGCGGCAGCGAGGTCGCGGTGGACAGGGCGCGGGCAGCATTCGTCGCCGTCGTCGTTGTGATGCGGTTTCTGCGCAGAGCGGCTCCGGAGCCGGAGCCCAGAGCAGCAGAACGGACCAGGGTCTAGTCATGTCAGTTCAAGCTTCAAAGTGAAAGACAAAGGGAAACAATTGGCGAGTTGCATACCGTCATGGCACCGCCACGGCGTCCAGCCATTGCCATTGGAGCCATTGTTGCGTTTTTGGTGGTTTGTGACTTGGGTGTGAATCACACACGCGAGGTAAAAGTCGCTGGGGATTTTTCTGCTTTGGCCCCCCGGTTGCTCGGCTGCGTGGTCGGAGTGGGGGAGCGGGAGCTTGTCAGAGGCTCTGCAGCGCTGTTTAGGCTATTCCTAGCGAGTGCTTGGCTGGTGCAGAGGGGACGTCTGGGGCCACAGTTTGAAATTGGCAGCGCCGGATTGGGGGAGACGAGGGCCGCTTTAGTGGGCTGGGCAGGAGGCCGTTGTAGCGGGTGGTCCAGCATGCGACAGGAGAGGCATGGATTTTGGATTCAATTTAAAATTATAAATGAAGAGAAATATATCATTAATTTCAGTATATTAGTCTCAGCTACTTAATTTATTTGTTTTATTTTTATACCTTCCTCAACACGAGATTCTTCCCCTCATGCAAGCTGCCACCATCTCCCCTCCCCTGTAGGCCCCAGCGCCCTGCAGCTCTAGCGCTTGCGCAATCGCCATCGGCACTCACTGGCCGCAATCGGCTGCGCACTGGCTTTCCTCGGTACATATAGGTGGTCTTGTGTATTGTATATTTCATCCGGAGCAGACAAAACGACATCCTGTCGCCGACCTGCACATTGATATCAAATCTACCATTACAAGTCTAAACGCACCAACATTCAATCCTCATCCTCCTCTTCATAAACTTGCATGACAAATAATTGATTAGCCGGATATTAACAAAAGACTGCCATCGCGTCTCTATCCTATCCTACATGTTCAGACGCAGCTTCCTCATAAATGCATTCCTGAATTTTGCACCTCTCCCAGACATATGAATTCCGCTTATACAATGTAATCAAAACGCCGTCGCACCGTCGGCATCCTCCAGCCACAGCGCCGCCAGGTCCTGCGCCAGTCCCAGCCGCAGCTTGCGCAGCACCTCATCGCTCCTCGTCGACGTGTGCCACTGCTTGCGCCAGTCCCATCCTCGCTGAATCTTGCCCGTGCCCGCCACCGACTTGTGCAGCTGGCTCGCCAGGATGGAGCTGCCCGTCATCACGTAGCTGCTGGCGCCCAGGGAGTTGGTCGACTTGCGCATCAGGTCCGCTGGCGTCGAGCCCTTGAGCCCTTGTCCAGACGCCAGCACCAGGTTGAAGAACTCGTCGCAGGCGTCGTACACGCGAGACCCAACCGTCTGCAGATCCTCAATCGCCTTGAGCAGCACGTCAATCTGCTCTAACGAAACCGTCGACGGCTTCTGGCCCAGGAAGACTGTCGCCTCGCCGAGCAGGGCCAGTAGGAAATCTTCGCTTACAACCGCATCTCGTGTATCGTCGTACAGGCCACCTCGGATGTTGTCGTCTGAGCTAGAAATGACCGCTACCAGCGCAAACGCGGCCTGCTTGCGCAGCGACTGCGCTTTTGACGAGGCTGGGTCTTCCTCCGCATATTGGTCCCGTAGCTCGTAAAACTTGCGCAGCGTGGCGTAGCCGCTCAGCATGCGACCCAGCAGCTGGGCTGCCTCCAAGTCTTGCTTTGCTCTCCTCTCCAATGTCTCTGTGCGGTTGCGCAGCAGATTCTTGAGATCAACATCCAGCTCCTTCTCGGCTGGATACACTGTGGAGTGCACCAGCGAATATGATGTGAGAAGATTGAGCACCTCGCGAACGCGATCCGTCTTGTGTGAAAGGGCAAAGTACCAAAGGGCTTCACCATATCGGTGTGATTCTTTCGCGAGAATATCGGCAAAAGTCTGGACCACGGTTAACATTCAGCTGCAAAATCACATAAAACTCAATGGTGCTTACCTCGACAGTCTCCTCAGCAAAGTTAATCATGCCCAAATCGTTGAGTATCCTCCACATCTTATCGACGGTCGAACTCGAGTTTTGGTCGAGCGTGGCAAGCAGGTCTCGCAGCAGCTCGCCAACCGTCTGCTCCGACTTCTCCGGTAGATCCATGCGACCCAATACCTGAATCGCCATCTCCCAGCCGTCTCGTTGCGGCGACAAGTGCTCAATGCCCGCCAATTCACGGGCGTACAGCACCAGCGTTGTATCCTTGATTCCCTGCTTCTCATCGTCGGATGGTTGTGCGATGCCCAGCAGAGCCAGGTCGTCCATGTCCAGGCCGTCGGAAGGCAAGTTGGTCGAAACTCGTGTTGGTGGCAGCCACTCGCCGAGAGAGGCAATCTCGGCAACAGAGCATGATACTGGCAGCGACCAGATTCTGAGGCAGCCAATCACCGCCGTGATGTTACCCTCGAATGCAGAGGCAATGGCGACTTCCACGGGATCCATCGTGTTGGGGTTCAGGTCAGACTGAACGACCTTGTGGAAGGCCGCGGCTAGACGGTCCAGGTAATCGTCGGAAGCACCAAATCGACTGCCTGTTGATGTGTTGAATCGGCTCTGCGAGATGCGTAAATTCTTGCGACGTTGTGTATTGTCGTCCCACCATCCAAACAGTCCCACTGTCGCCTCGCACCAGTCTTGAGCAGTCTCCAAGATGGCCTCGTGGTCACCGAGAACAATACCGTACACCATCTGCAGGTGCTCGTAAATGTCCCAAGGTAGTTGGCTGGATGCTTCTTTTGCCATGGTAGACATGGATTGAGCTGGGGAATCGTAGCTGTTGTCGTATTCATCCATCTGCACATCGCGGCCCTCCGCAAACAGAGTCAGTCTATCCAATGCGCCCTTGGCGCGCACACGGAAGAGCGTCCAGGCGCTGTTCCAAATATCCCAGTCTTCTGCGGCCGCGGGGCACTGGTCTAGGGTCTCACACGTAGCAGCAGCAAAACGCCGAACGTTGTCGAGCGCCTTGCCCGTGTATGCCTTCTCGCCCCGCGTTCCTTTGCGCACATGCTCCCAGCCAGCATTCGCCAGCAGATGAGAGGCACCACTGACATTTCCTCGCAGCAAGGCATTCCGTAGCGTTTGCCAGAACAAGCTGTGGCATGCTGGGCTGGGCTTGTATCGGCTGATTTCGCGGATCTGGTCGGGAAAGAGGTTATGGCTGGAATCCATCCAGCTGAAGAGGACTTCCGGCAGAGGAGGAGTCTTTTCTTGCTCGGTATCGGGGTCGAATCTCGTGTGATGCATCCGCAGAATCAGATGCGCGACAAAAGCAGCCTTCTCAAAGGGCTGGGCCTGTGCTCCAGGGCCAATGCAAGCAAAATCTTCACCTTCGGGCGGTGGCAGGGCGTCAACGTAGTCGTTCCAGAGGCGGATGAGGCGGTAGGAGATTGTGGCAAGCGAATTGTCCATCTTGTCCGCATCTTCCTCCGCGCCGACACCATCGTTGTAAAGGCGACAAACAAGATCCTCGTTGCTGAGAATGAGCTCGGGCGGCTCGGTCAAGGTGGAAGCATCCTGGCTTGTATAAATGTCTCTCGCAATCGTGCCGAATCGAAACTCCTTGTTTCTCGTGGACGTGCCAAAATGCACAGACGAGCGGCGATAGATGTCTTCGGCCTCCTTGCGTACTCTGTCGGTGGCAGCGGGCGTGTTCAGCATCATGAGGTCGGAGCCTTCGCCGATGATGGGCTGGCCGTATGGTCTATCATCGTGTCGCATGTTAAGAAACAGATCGCCCATCTCGGACCCATTGCCGTCGAGTGTGGGGTCCGCATCAGCGTCCTGTTCCATCTCCATTTCCTGGGCGATGAATCGCTCAATTTCGGCTTCCATGTCGTCGCCGTCAGCGTCGGCGTCGGCGTCGGCATCGGCGTCCTGGTAAGCATCCTTGCGGGACATGCGGAAAAGGCTGCCACGAGGGGGAGGCAGTTCGTCCTCGCCCTCCGCGTCCATGTCTTCTTCGCCTTCCGCATCCTCATCAAAGTTGAACTGCCGACTCAAGCCAGACGGTCCACGCTCCCGCCCTCGGATGGAGCGACCGAGAGGAGCATTGCTGGCATCACTTCGTTCGAACAGGGTGCGTCCCGTGGACGGACCAGAGCTGCCAAAGTTGGGTTTGCTGACGCCGCGCATCATGGAGCTGCCGAGGAAAGAATCGGAGGGAGCTCCGACAGGTGTAAACGAAGCTGCAGACGAGGGCGGCGGCGGTCCAGCAGGCGTTGTCGAGGGTTGATCATCGAGGTAAGACAGGCCATAGCCGCGATGAGACCGTCGGTCGGGCGTCGAGGGCGCATTGCTGGCTGGGCTACTGTCGGGGACAAAGAATCGGTGCGCCATGGTTGCGGGTTGCACGTCACGCGGGAGTGCAATGGCACAAAGAAAAGAGTGCAGTCAAAGCTTAAACAAAGGCGACGCGCGCTGGATCCGTCTGCCTCGATTCACACGTGCCGGACGTGTGAGGGGGCAATCGCAGCATACACGATCAAAAAAGTTGAGTGAAGCTTGCAGTAAACTACTTAGCGTGGCGCGCCAAAAGCTTCGACAGAGTTTGGCTTGACTGGTTGGCCAGCAACTGCGGCGCGAGTGGATTGGCAGCAGCGCAAGAGAGGTTGATTGCTGACTGTACAGCTGTGGCTTTGACGGCTGAGCTGTGGCTGAAGAGAGCCCCATCGCTGCCTAGTAAAATCACGTGCTTTCGCATCACTTGCGCGTTCCGCGCACAGACCAGTGGCGGTTTGCCCTCGTGGCGCACCGCGACAGCCTGGCCCTTCCCAAAGCTGGCCTAGAGCGGGCGAGCCAGCCTGCGCTGCGCGGGGGCCCAAAGCATGGCCCAACAAAGTGCGCCCTTGCTCGTACGCGCCCTGTGTGACTCGCTGCACAACTCCAGCCCATTCGCATTAACGCACTTTTCCGTTTCATCTCAGGCAGAGAATCTCTCGCGCGAGCACTCTCCTTTTCTTTTCTTTTCTTTTCTTTTCTTTCCCTTTATCTTCTTTGCCGTTGTCTTCCTGCCGCTCCTCCCCATATCCCGCTTGGCGCATACTCAGCAAACCGCGCGCCGTTCCTCACCACAGCCAACAAGCCTCACATTTACAGGTCAACAGGTGGAGCGCGATTGACTCTGCACGACATCCGAACATCGTCACCACTTTTGGCCACTAGCTTGGCCACTGCGGAGACTAATCCTGCCAGTCTTTACACTGCCCCCAGGCAGAATACCCCCGGCTGTCTGCCCGTTGCTATATATATGAACACCCTCGAGTAAGCGCATTCCTGTCGCGAAGTCCATCACACCCCAGTTTTCGATACAGGACACGCGACGTTGACTCGATACCGCTTCCAGCGTTTTAGTCACTGGCGCCGCTGGGATACTGCTCGCGCACTCACTCATCAAAATGGTTTGCGACAGAGAGCCTCGGGGCTCTCCGGCATCCAGCTCGCCACCACGCGACGGGCTGCAAACACCCGCATCGACGCCGGCCACGACACCGAAGAGTCCACGAAAGCGCCGCCCCCGTCGCGTTGCGCCAGGCTCCCTCCTCGACGTCATGCGACAAAACTCTGGCACCTCATTGTTTGTGAGGCCGCTCTGCTGGACAGATCAACACGCGCAGCTTCTCGGTGTGCAGTTCAACGAGCTGCCACTCTGCGACACGCCGATGCCTGTGAATGAGCCCGGCTCGCCTCCTTCAAGAGGGCACATGCAGCCCTCGCAAACAATCAAGACGCTCAGTGACACGCTCACTGATATTTTGTCGCACAAGATTGCTCACCCAATAGTCTTGTCCAACGCGATGCGCACAATCATGTCGACTCTTTGGCCCAACAGTTTCCGTCGGTCTTTGCTTGTTCCGGAGCTTCACCTCTATTTTGGGGACAAAGTGTACCGTGAGGTTGTCAGAGCCCAGATCATGTGGAACTATCCTGGAGGAAGCTGTCTGGTCTCACAAAATTCTTTCAATTCTTCACAGTCGACGCAACTGCCCGACTCTCAGCCGCCTTCACAATCTCAGCAGTCATTTAGCAGTCGGAAGCATACTATGACTGGTCAGCCGATGGTTTGCTACATGGGCAAATCACAGCTGGCGTCGATACGCAGAAACATGTTCCGCATTGTGCAAGGTCCGAACGGGCAGTACAATGAGCCTGTTTATCGTTTGCAACAACTACGGTCCAGAAATATCGAACCGGATAATCCAGACGAGGACTCCCACATTGCAGGTATCATGCTTGCCATGGCCCAGAAGCATTTCTACTCAAACCCGCGCGTCTTGGCCGTCTTTCGCAAAGGTATCTCGCCAGCCAAAGATGCCAAGCCGTTCCAGGATCTAAAAATGCGCCTCATGACGCACGATACCGAGCGAGCAGAGTTCATTGTCTACACTGGCCATATTACAGCCGCGTTCTTGGAACGCTTTCGCCGGCCACATCGAACTCCCGCTGCCACAGGCTCTGATGGAGACCGTGGCTTGAAGATCGACTACGTCCGTGTTCCCATCTGGCCAATTCTTGGGCTCCGAGAGCGACTTGGCAAGGCGCTAGGAGAAGACATTGTTGGGTCGTTTGATCCGGAGGCTATGGAGACGTGGGAAGAGGACAGCGTGGAAGCACCGCACTCGAGCGGTGGTAAGCGAAAGCGGACTGCTCTTGGCGAGGTTGTTAACAGAAGCTTCGAAGAGTCAGAAGATGAACAGTCGTCCCCGATCCGTGGCAAAAAGCAATGCATACGGCAGGGGACTCCTGTTCAAGCCGTGGCATAGGCTCTCTTGCCTTGACTTACAACTTGACGCTGGCTAAAAGGGGGGCAGGAAGTGATACCCTTTTCTAACGAAATTATGTAGATGATTTGTTTCTGGCAGGCTTTAAGGCGCTTGGAGTATTGGGTAACTGGGTCTAATAACGACTGGGATTCTGCGAGCATTGCATCAGCTTTCGACATGCGAAGCGTGGACTGGAGTTGGCATTTTGTCAGCTTGCATGCGCGAATTTCGCGGCCCAAAAGGGATTATTATTTAGTAATATTTGAAGTTGAAGGCACTGTTTCTAATTATATAAATTGTCTTTTTGAAATACTCTGTCTCATTGTTCAAAGAGCACGTATAGCTCCGTGTAAGTCAATAATTCATTCAGTGTGCCAATTTTGACCCGGTGCTGAGGCCGTGGTGCCGTAAGTGCGCACTGTTAAAGAAGAAGAAATGACCGTAAAAGTATCATCTCCGCACATGTGAGAACAGCTGAACTTTTGTATCTGCACAGTCGATGTTTTCAACAGAAGTTGCAACGCAGCCTGCTGTTATGCTTTGTCATCGGCGAAATTAGTCATCGTGAGGCAGAACAAAGATCGGCGGAGGATTTTCATATCACGGCGAGCCGAGTTTTGTATTCTCAAATGATTTTATCGCCTTTGAACAACCCAGAAAAAAAAGAGAATGGAAAATCCCGAAAGTGCTCGTTTTACCTTTTCGGGGTGGTGCGATGCTATTCGGAATGGCGCGTGGGACAATGCTGAGTCCTTCCTAGCTACCGACGTCATCGTGAATGGCGCATCTACGCCTCGCCATGTGTATATTCAACAGCTTATGGAGGCAAATTTTGAAACAGCGCATCTGGATCTGTGCATTATCGATGACGAAACTTTTGAAATTGCAGCACGTTTCCTGATACCTTGTCCGCCAGAAGCCATCAGCCGGGACGATGAGTGGACCGAGCAAAATCTATACTCGGTCGTTAATGGCAAGATCTCCGCCATACAGATTTTGGCTGGAGCAAATAAAAGGAATTCATCAGCGCCGAAGAATGAATTGAAATCAAAAACGTGGACGCGAGCATTGTTGCAGGCGACAGAGCTGCGCAAGTTTTATACGGAGTACATTGATTCGATCAACGCCCTCACAATGGGCAACCACTTTGATGCACAGTGTCGGGATATTGTGCGCCACAACTATCATGATTACGGTCGCGACGAATATAGGGAAATGATCGAATCCAGTTTTCGGGAAATTTCTGGGCTGCGGTTTACCATCGAGAGCCTTATTGTGAACGAAGATACACAGCAGGTTGCCGCACGTCTGGGCTTTACTGGCGTGCCGACCAAGGAATTCCGCGGAATCCCTCCAACTGGTAGCTCTGTGAAATTCAGCGAACATGCCTTCTATCAGCTAGAGGAAGGCCGAATCAAAGAGGTATGGTCGCTGTTGGATTTGGCGGCGTACCGAAGATCAATTGCGTTGTAACAGCGAGCGGTGGCAAAAGGACAATAACAACGTCAATATACAATGCGACTCTGGAGATAATATTATATGAGTATTATATCAGCTGAATTATCAATGAGCCCATTTCACTCCTTCTGTGGTGCAGATTTCCGTAGCGGAAGGCCTGCCTTGCTGTAGATGGCGTCGACGACGGCCATAACAGCCTTGCTATCGTCCATGCTGAGCCACGGCTGGAAAGCTTCCGCTGCGTCGATATCGCCGCCGTCTACTGCCCTCACAACACGCACAAACGCCTCCAGCTGATAGCGATAGCTGGTCCACCACCTCTCGCCCGTCTTCCCCCACACGCTACCGCCTTGGTAGCAGCTGACGGTTTCCTTCTTGCCAGTGAGCTTGCCTTTGTCGTCCTTGGCCCTGATCACGATCGAGTGGTTCAAGTGCGGCCCGACGAAGTTTTCGAAATGGACCTGGGCCTTGTCGAGCTCAACGGTGCAGACCGGCACCGATTCCCACATTTTGGGAACCAAGCGCAGCAGTTTTGGCTGCATCAGATCACAGTGAAGCGAGCACGACACCGTCGACGTCCTGGAATCGGAGGTTTTTATAGAAAGCTCGGTGACCATTGCTTCATCCACCAGCGCATCAGCCGCCGACAATCTAGGAGTCGCCTTTTGTACAGAAGCAGTAGACTCGGGCATCAAGCCAGCGAAGTACGCGGCCGAAGATACGACGTAGATGAGATCCATAGATGCACCACCGGCATATTCGTACTTGAAACGCGGATCCTCTGGAGTAAATATTCCGCTGTGCAGTGTCAGGCGAGAGTTGACCGACTGCACAGCGCCGTATTTGCCGCCATCAATCAGAGACTTGACCGCGTGCGCTGCAGGGTGGAAGCGCCAGTGCATCGCCTCCAAGATAACCTTGCCGGTCCGCGCTGAGCAAGCCTTCAGCAAGTCGAACTCTGCGGCGTTTGTCACCGCCGGCTTCTCCAGGAGAACATGCTTTCCGCCCTCCATGCACTTGATTGCCCATTCCACATGGTAGCAGTTGATCAGTCCAATGTAGATAATGTCAATATCGGGGTCTGCGACAAGTTCCTCGTACGACCCATAGGCTTTTACGTCTTTGCCCAGTTCGCAGGCGTCAATCTGAGCCTGCGCCTTTGCCTGCGAGCGCGCCGCGACGGCTCGCAGAGCCACATCGGCATGGCTGCCGACGGGATCGAAAAAGGCTATCCAATTGATGGATGCGGCGGACAGCGCTCCGGCGCGGAGAGGGGCATCCGTCTTGCGGATCGCGGCCTTGTGCTTGGCGACGCCGTGTCTCCAGTTGTGAAATTGCAGGGTAAGCTACACGGTCACGTCAGTGGTGCTTTTTTCCAAAGGTACGCTCAAGTCCTTGCAGCGAACCTCGGCCAGTGTCATAATTATTGGTGTCTTATGGCTAAAAGTTAAATGGCGCAAGAATAGCTAACGGCCAAGGTGCACTATGAGCCAAAGTGCAATGCAGTAGCGCGATCGTGAGGCAGCGAGAAGGCGCTTCGACCATCACGTGTGTTTTCCGGATTACTACAGGGGTAATATTATTCTCGCCAGCGGATTTTGTGTATACTTGCCAGTTTCAATTCTCCGATGGCGGACATTTATTTTATTTCCACTCGTGCAGGGCATCTTGCTCCATTTGCGGAGAAGCAATGTAACTCGTATCGTTCGCAAGAGGTAGAGGTAGTACATTGTATTGTGTTTTCGAGGATTATATACAGGCAATATATAAGTTAAATGAGCCCACGAGTACTGCTTAGCTCAATTGCCTCAAGACAAATTCGGCCCCCATGTTTTGCAGGCCCTTGTCGCCAGGATAGGCCAAGTGCTCTTGCGTGATGGTAGTGCCATTTCCAGATTCCACATCGCAGACAGAATCGCCCTGTGAAAACTGTTAGCCATCCCTCCGTCACGCTGCTACTACGAGGAGTGTACTTACGACGTTACAGACATCGAGCGATTTAGAAACCCAATTGTCAGGAATTCCCTTGCCCTCTTCGTAGAAAAGACCCTCAGTATTTTTGGTCTTGTCGCCACCCTGCATATCCACGTTGCAGGCAAGACCAGGCTCGTGTCTTGTGTTGCCGATGAGGAAAACTCCCTTCACGGCGTTGAAGGCAGGACCAGTAATGTTGCGCAAAGCATCGACAACCACAGTTGCTCCTTGAGAATATCCCTCGAGAATAATGCACTCGGATGCATCTTTGGCGAGAAGCTTGCCAATTTGGTCAAGCACCTAAACACATCATTAGCTTCAAATGGCTGAATGCTGGATTGAAGCAGTATTTACATCCTTGGTTCCAGGTGCACTGTTCTGGTTCCAAGAAGCGGGATAGACAACATTGTACTAATATATGTTAGCATATAGCACACTCAGTAAGACATTGTACCTACAATCTTGCCACCGCTTCGCTGTGCAAGAACATTCTTGTTCATTGTCAAGAAGCCCAGAGACTCGCCCTGAGCCTCAGACGTGCCCCGCGCGTTAATGATGGCTTTGCGATCGCGTTAGTCCACATTCGCATCTCGATGGCGTTTTCTTATTAATAAATACTGTAGGAAGAGCATGACGACTTCGGCACGGCGGGTGCGCCGCACGCCTCAATTGCAGCTGCCGAAGCAGTGGAAGCGAGGGTGAGCACAACAGAGAGAGGGACAAGCATCTTGGCAAAGGAATTCGACGACAGATTAACCACACATCTAGCTACGAGAAGTACAGATATACAACGGCTCGGGCAACGACCCTATTTGAATAACAAAGGCCGCAGCCGAGGCTTGCTCCTCAGCCTGCGGGGTAGGGGGGGCAGAGCATGCACAGCTCTGTTAGTCGGCGCACTATTTACGCATCGTTGTGGGTTGATGTCGCAGTGGCGCTATTTCTCATGGGCAAAGATTTTATCCACTGTCAGTTTTATCGGATGGCGGAGAGGACCTCAGCCAAGTATTTGATTGCCAACAGCTTGGCGCCTTGCATGAGCAATTTGCACGGGCAATATATATCTAGCATCCGAATAAAGTGCCCGACCTGAAAAACGCCATACAGGCCAGCTGCATCATGGATGGGAAGAGGCTCCGCGGAGAGTTGGGATCCGTTGCTCGCCTTCCCCATCCAGACTACTGCACCCCAGAACTTCGCCAGAAAATCCGGAGAGGCGAAGTTAACTAGTGAGTCCTAGCGTCCGCGCAAGCCACGCAATTATTAGACGGCCGACCTTACGAGGTCTTGGGGTGGCGGTGGTTGGGTGAACTGCATTGGTGGCTTTCCAGTTCAATCTGGGCGGCCCATGTTGAATGCTCCGGTGCCAAGGAAAACAAAGTCCGCGAGACACCCTGCGGAGCTCTTGCGTGTCAAAGCACCATTGTCCTTGCTGCCAGCCTGCCCAATCTCCACAACGCATAGCACCCCTTGCCTTAATTATTCCCCTGTGCTAAAGTATTATTGGCGGAGTGGATATCTACCGTTCACATCAGACGATTTTGTCGCATCTAGCTATCCCTGCATCGCAAACTTTGATAAAGAAAGATAGCTGTCAAGGCCGTGTGTCGGCAACTGCCGCCAGGATGGACAGTAATCATACGGTGTAGGGACAGTGAGCTAGTAAAGGGTTTACTCCGTGGGACTGGATGTTGCCGAAGTTATCGAAACCGCTCCGTCGTTCAAAAAAATAAATAATATCAACATTCAGGAAATAAGAAAGGAAGTAAACGGCAGAGGAAGAAAAAGGAGCCAGTACACCTATCTTCCAGCGCGACGCCTGTTTTTACGGTGCCGAGATTCATTTAGTTAGAAACCACAGTTGAGTTGCAGCGCAGATATTGGAGATGAAATGCGGCTTAGAACGTTAACTGTCGTCGTTATGAAAAGAGGTGTAAGCGAGAGGGCCTTTTACACTAACTACCGCAGTGGCCAACAGGTGGCAGTGCCATTCTAATGCCACACCATATTACGCAAATGATTGGCTGTCGAACAACGACGCGACCCATGAAATTTGCGCATTACATGGTGCGTGTTGGCCAACTTATACGTTCAGCGCGAAACACGAATGTCGATATTCCACGGCAAGTGAAAGACGCCATGAGTTATATCCACCGATGCGCCCTTATAAATGCTGCAATTGCTCATATGAATGGTTTTCAAAGCATTGGTCACACTGTGCCTTGACTGAGACTACCGCTTTTCTGGAGCGGTGCAAGAGCTGACTGAATTTTGCAGCCAGCACTTGATGTGAGGCTCATAGACGATCGCTGGCACACGCAAGAGAGATAGAAATCGGCGAACGTTGTGAGCACAACGAATCTACATTCATCATGCAATATCGGCCGTTTATTTGCCGCGACATTCTCCCTCTTGAAAAGAAGTTGGGCGAGGAAATGAGCCCTCTAGAGACCACTATCCGCTAAGAAGACTAGCTCATTCATCACTCCATCAACCACGACATCACCACTTGGCACTTGCTAGCTTACATCACGTGGTAGTCTAAAAGAGCTTCATTAGTCTAGGAATAAACCATAGTGTGAAAATTCAAAAGATTTGATCGAAACAGGCTCAGTTATTGAGGAATTGAATCGCAAACCAAGGCCATTTGCACAATGTATGTAAAGGTTGCATCCATCATGGCAGCCCTGCTGCTGGCTGGCTCCGCCACTGCCGATTTCAGCTGCATCAAGCCCGTCAACCCGATCCCTGCAGGACCGCCCGGATCTTGCTGCGAGGAGCTGAACCAGAGCTTCCTACTCAAGTTTCTGTACACTGGAAAAGATTGTATGCTGCTGCCCCTCGCCCCTCAAAACACCGATTGATGCGCAATAGCTCTAATATCACGTTCCTTTTTTCCAGGCCTGAAAGCCACCAAGCTTTCTGAAGACAAGGATGGCAAGACGACCTACGCGAACTGCCCTTCTGGCACCAAGCAGGCATGCTGCGACCCCGTGAGTTGGAGAAATCTCATGTTCTCGATAACCGAAACTAATGATTACAAGCTTTTGACCCAGCTGAACCACAAGGTGAACCCTGCCTGCGTTCTGCCTCTGTAAGAGGGTTCGCGCGCCGATGGACGGAGTGTCCTACACTGGGAATCAGCTGTAAATCACGAAAACTTGGCTATTTATCAATTGTGATGCTGTACAAATATTGAATGATTTTCTTCCTGTATCTCTGTGCTGCAACACACGCGTATATAAGGATAGAGTGAAGAGACTGGGCTTGCTAGTGACTCTCGGTCACTGCTAAATATCAAATACCAAACTCTAGATCCGGATTACCTGTGTATGAATCAATAATAAGGACGTCTAAATAGTTGCACTTGAAATGTGAGAGGCAGTCACGAATGATGGCAGCATGTTTGAGCTGCAATGAGTCACAACAGCCTGACAGCTCGGAAACACATGGCATTGCGACGCGAGGCAGTACAGTGGCAATTTTGAGTTTACTTTGCTACTATAATTAAAGTTCAGATGTTTAAATTCCCACAAATACAATAAAAATGTCAATTCTGTGTCATAGCAGGTGTAATGGCTCAGCTGGCACCCGTATACTTTTCTATAACGAAATAAGCTGGACGCTAGCGTCTGAATGCCAGGATGGCCGAGTGGTTAAGGCGGTGGTTTTAAGTTTATTTGTGCTTATCACACCACTATCGAGAGATTCCAGGGTTCGAACCCCTGTCCTGGCAAAAGTCTTATCTTTTTGCTCAGCTGATCAATCTTCTGGGTGAAGAATAGAGGCAGTGTTTTTTTTTTTCAGGCTGTAGAGATATTGTTCAGTCTAGGCGACCGTGGGGGTTGAGTTGGGATGCGTAATGCTTGTCGATGGTGTGGTGGCATGGCGGTAGCGTGAAGCTAGTACTTGCAGCACAAGGTCCTAACAGATGCCGAAGAATATTGCAACAGCTTCGAGAGAATATATTGCCAGCAAGTATAATACTACTGGTTTTGATATGGAATAGAAGAATGTCTGAGAATAATACCCAGACTGCATGTTTCATCTATTGAAACAGCTGCGACTACAACGCAGCTGTATCGAGGCCTCAATCTGTGATTGTTACCACCCTAGGATACCTTTATTTCTTCGGGAAAAAAAAATCGAGAAAGTCGCTCCATTAATATATCTTCTATCCATTGATAGTTTGCTGAAATCTACACAATCACAGCTCACGGCTTCACAGCTGCGCGCATCATGGGCACCATCACGGTGCTGGTACGCACCTCGTCCGGCTGCTGCACGTAGCCCACGCGCTTGTACAAGTCCGTGACGCCCTCATCCGAGTTGAGATACAGCGGCAGCTGCAGCTCGTCCGCAATCTTGCTCACGTACTCTAGCAGCGCCAGGCCGTATCCCCGTCCGCGGGCTGTCGAGTGTGCCATGATGACTTCGAGGTCTTTTCCCTCGCCCGAAAAGAGGTAGCAAATGGTCAGCCCAAGCAAACGATTCTTGTAAGTGCGCGAGAAAATGGAGAAGGAAAAAAGGGAAATCCTAGTGAAACATACAGATGTGAGGGACGCTGCCCATGGTGGATTTGTGCTGCGTCTTTAGATCCGCGAAAAAGGCATCCATCTTGTCCTTGTTCATATAAGGCAGCGCCGTACCCCAGGCATCCTGCCACGGACCGTAGAGCTCTGCAACGGCATCCTCGTCTGGCGCAATATGCAAGAGGCATCCTGCTTTTACGTTTCCTATATTTGCACTTGTTTAGCCGACTCTAGACTCTGGAAAGCTCTCTTCTTCCTCTGCCGATAAGTCGTAATATCTTACCATCCTCGTCGCGAATGACGCCCACACGCGGCCCTCCAGACGTGCGCCTGCCGGCGCGCTCAATGAAGCCCGCCCACGCGGCGACGGTGTACGGCTCAAAGAACATGTCGTCGAAAAAGGCATCGTCAAAGGCGTTGAGCTGCATGGCGCCAAGCGCGGGCGCGTCGGCCGCGACGGCGGTTTCCACTTTGGCCATGGTGAATTTTTCGTTTGTGGTGAATCAGTCGTTTCTTTAAAGAAATCTTTCTGTGAGTAAAATGTAGAACTCTTCTACCTCATGTGGTCTGACGAAACTTGTCCGTATCTTTTCCTCCCGGAGAACCAACTGGATAATGCAAGACTGGTGCTGCAC
>JARDXD010001085.1:0-36286 GCA_029218145.1 Aphanocladium album
TTCGTTATGGCGGTCCCAAAACGTCAGGTAGTAAATCAGACCCGGAAACAAGCCCGCCTCAAACGTGCCGAGGAGGAACCGCACGGTCGTGACACTGGCAAAGCTGTGCGTCGCGCCCAGGCACATTGTCATGACGCCCCAGCAAAACATGAGAAACGCGAGCCAGCGGCTGGGCTGGAGCTTCTTGAGGAGGATGTTGCTCGGCACCTCGAAGACGGCGTACGCTACGAGGAACACCATCAGCGCAATGACGAACTGGTAGTCGGACATGCCCGTCGTCTGCTGCATGTCGTCGTGCGTCGACGAGTTGAGAACTTTGGCGTTGCCAATGTTGGAACGGTCAAGGAAGCACAAAAAATAGATGCCAGCGCAGAGGGGTACGATCTTCATGTCCTGGCGCCAGACCAGACGCTTCTCCTCGGCGCTGAGCGGCTTGTCGGGTTTGAAGCCGCCATCGCTGGCCTCCTGTTTGGTTGGCGCGGGTCAGTCACGACTAGTTTGATGGGGGAGGGGAAGGAGAGAAACGTAGAAAAGAGATCATGGGGATAGCACATGATGCGGCGGCTTCGCGCGGTTGGTTGGGGTTGCGCGCCTATTGCGAACGCTCGGCGCGGAGCTCAACGTACCTCTTTGGCCATGACCTTCTCCACGTCGGCCGGGTGCGACGCAACAACGGCGTCCTCGATCTTGGACGACATGGCACGCGCGATACGACGTGGTTAGCTGGCCTATTTTGGTGTACTGTCGTTTTCCGCGGGAGAAGATTCTTGCGGTGAGTGAGCAAAAAAAAAAAAGCACAAGGCTGGAGCTCTTTTCCCCCAGTTCCGCTTGAAAAGAAAATCAGCCCGTTGGGACCCTTGTCTCAATTTCCGGTGTCCGGCGGCGCCAAAGATGGGGAATGCGGGGAACGGACTTGGGCAGCGCCGCTAGGCTGGCCGATGACAGGCTGCTGCAGTATATAGGAAAAGTTGGCTCCGGAAGCGATAACGGCGAGTGGGGGGCGGAGGTGCGAATGGCTTTCCGCGAGGACTGAGACAGCAATCGTGGTTTTGGAGGTGTGTTGATGGAAATAATCGGGCGTTGAACTCGACAAGCCAAGAGATGCGGCGGGTGGCTTGAAGGCTGATCTACCCGCGACAGGGCTCGGTTTACGAGGCGTACTCGAGAGCCAGATATACGAGGCAGCCTCTTATTACAACAGACTTTATCGAAAGATGAACGACATCACACAGCCGTTGACGGGTCAAGTTTAAGATAATTGAACGAATTCGACATGTTTAATCCACGGTTGCGTCTGGCGACAATCCCCGTCGACTTTCATACCAGCCTACCCGGGACAAGATACATGACAACGCTTCGACGGACGAGAATCATACACGAGTCTCGAAAGCGTACGGAGTAACACAAACCAAAAGAAAATGGTACTCCAAGCATGGTTATAGTTCAATTGATATGTATTCAAACTCTGGGGCTGACTACAGATATATACAAGCTGTCCCCCTTCTACTCAGTCCTCGTCCTCTTCAGGTTCCGCCGGCCAAAAGAACCAAATCACCACCATAATCAGCTTCAGACCCGCCGCCGTCCACAGCGCGCCCAAGATGCCCAACGACGAGTGCGAGAAGACGCCGCCGAGCACCGCGCCGGCCAGCAGCAGCAGCGGGGCGGCCAGCCTGCGGTTGCGCTCGACGTTGTCGAGCCGGAAGAGGTCCTGGTCGGAGAAGAGGTCGCAGTAGATGCTGGTGAGGACGACGCTGGTGAGGGCGTTGTGCCGGAGCGCGCGGCTGGTGACGGCCTGGCCGCAGCTCTGGAAGGCGACGAGGGCGAGCGGCAGCAGCACGGTCCAGTCGACGGCGTCGTCGCTGGCGGGCGGCGGCGTAAAGGTGACGACGAGGGCGGCGGCTACGGTCAGGAGCAGCTGCGCGACAAAGGACGCGCAGAGCACCCAGCGGCGCTTGGGGGAAAAGTAGCGGTGGAAGCGCGCGAAGAAGAAGGATCCCACGCAAAAGGACAGCAGCGAGATGCCGGAGCGGTAGAGGCGCGGGCTGACGGGCGGGTAGATGAGGGAGGCGATGCCGAGAGCGACGTATACCGTGTTTCCTAGAAGCAATGTGCATGTCAGTATTTCGTGCAAGAAAATGAAGCCATTGGAACCATGGCTGCGCCGCAAGAATATGGATGGGCCGGCAAAGTCTAAGCTGTGCCCCGTCTCTCTTACCTGTCTGCATGGAGACAAAGGCGCCCCAAACTTGGGTCGAGGCGCTGTCCAGCAGGCCTGTGACAATGTAGCAAAAGAGCAGCATAAGGTCGGCCCAGTCGCGTGAGAGCTCCGCATTGAGACACTTTCGCAGCCTGGCGACGCTGCTGCTGCTGCCGCCGCCGCCAGGGCCCGACGAAGATGGTTTGCGCAGCAGCGGCTGCCGCTCCGGATCGCCGCCATGGGGAGCCTGTCCGTTTGCGGGCCGCGAGGCTGCAGTGCCGTAGCCTGCCATGGTTGACGATGCTTAGCTGGCCGTGTTGACGCTGCAGAAAGAGTGAAAGTGAACAAGAAGAAACAAGAGACGTGAGAATTGGCGCGTGAGGAGGGTTGATTTCCGCCAAGGCACACCAAGCTCCGACCCGAGCAGGGCAGAAAGCTTGCTGACAGGAGTTTTTGGTGGTATGCGCTTGTCCCGAGGCTAAAACCAGTATGTGTGTTTAGCGGCAGGGTCGTTGGCGACAGGTAGGGGCCGTATTCGGAACAATTCGTCTTGTACTTTTTGTTGGAGCCCTTCTCTGATAAAATACATCTGCGTCAATGGCTGGGCGGAAAGTGGTGCGATGGCCGCTGGGGGGGCGTGGGAGGTTTGAGGAAGGGTAGAATTAAGCAATGACGTGATGATGGTGATGGGCTGCTGCAGTGACAAGGCGGTCCAGTTACCGGGTGCTTTGGGTGTTGAGCAGCATGCGACTTGCCAAGCAATCGAAAAACAAATTGCAAAATTCCCCGAGAATACTCTAGAAAGGCCATCATTTTCCATATTTACTCACAATAAATAATCACTTCTCATGCACCCCCAAAGGTACAGGGCGTGTCCGGAGTTGGCTCGGGGGAGTGGGCTGCCCGCAGTGTTCCAAGTACCTGTTCCGGCGCTGTAGTGGCCTTGCAGCCCGCTGCGACGCCCAGTTGCCGCTTTATCCATGATGAGCTCCGAGAGCGCCCATCCATGCCATCCACACCACCTTGACATTGACAGTGACACGCTACCAAGGGCCATTCTTTGTACGCCACACAAGCCCGCTTCTATCGTTTTCATTCATTCGATTGGCATTGGTTCCCTACAAGAACGGCGCGGCCTCTACTTTTGCTATGTGCGCCGCCAGGCTGAGGTCTTTCTTTACTCCGGAGCTTCTTTTGTGCTCCGGCACAGACACAACGCACCCCGACCTACGTCAAGCACGCAAGCAACCCAACCTGTTGGTACGGGCTGGGCGCAACACGTTTGGAAAAAGCACATGGGAAATCTAGACTCCGACATGACCGTCTCAAATAAAAAGCTTCCTGCCTCGTAGATTCGTCTTTTCCCTCCTTCACATCTCTTCGTCCCTCTCCTTGTAACCCCGTTCACCAGCTTCCTCACTTACATCCTCCTGACACCCACTGCGCCCCCCAAAAGCTTAATTGGTAGCCATCACAGGCGTAAAAGAAAAAAAAAACGCAGATGAAGCTCTCCACTGCCCAGCTGCTCCTAGCTGGAGCCAGCCTCTTGGGGCTCTCTTCTGCCCTGCCTCACAGAGACAGCCCGCAGCAGCGCTTCCTCAATGGCCTGGACCTGCCGCCAAAGTTTGGCCGGAACCGCCCGTACACGCCAGGCCACCGGGACAAGCTCGACAGATACGTTGATCCAGACAAGGACGACCTGGATCCGTTGCCGTGGCGCAACGGCCGCGGAGCCACCGTCCTGGGTCCGTACAACCGCGATCGCTCGCGCCAGAGCCCCGATCTGGTGCGGCCGCCCAGCACAGATCACGGCAACGTCGCCAACATGCGCTGGAGCTTTGCCGACTCCCACACACGCATTGAGGTGAGATGAGTGGCTGCTTGAAAGTTCCGTTACTAACCGTTTGCTAATTCATCTTTGGTAACAGGAAGGCGGATGGACTAGACAAACCACTGTTCGTGAGCTTCCCACCAGCGTTGAGCTGGCTGGCGTCAACATGAGACTCGACTCTGGTGTCATTCGAGAGCTTCACTGGCACCAGCAAGCCGAATGGGCCTACGTTCTTGAAGGCAGCGTCCGAGTTACTGCTCTCGACTACGAAGGAGGCAACTTTATCGACGACCTGAACAAGGGTGATCTCTGGTACTTTCCCAGCGGTGTCCCGCACTCGCTCCAAGGCCTGGGCGAGAATGGCACCGAGTTTCTGCTCATCTTTGATGACGGCAGCTTTTCCGAAGAGTCTACCTTTATTCTGACCGATTGGCTCGGTACGTCTCATCGCATCACGATTCGATTGATTTTACACTTTTTGCTAACATCCAGCAGCGCACACACCCAAAAGCGTCATTGCCGAAAACTTCCACCTCGCCCCCGAAGTCTTCAAGCACCTCCCCAAGAGCGAAAAGTACATCTTCCAGGGCTCGCAGCCCGGCGCGCTCGAGGACGAGCGGCCGCGCGGCAAGAATGTCAAAAAGTCCAAGTACCAGTTCACGCACAAGATGCTCGAGCAGGAGCCCAAGAAGACCTCGGGCGGCGAGGTGCGCATCGCCGACAGCACAAACTTCCCTATCTCCAAGACCGTCTCGGCCGCGCACGCCGTCATCGAGCCCGGCGCCCTGCGCGAGATGCACTGGCACCCCGTCGCCGACGAGTGGTCCTACTTCATCCGCGGCAAGGCCCGCGTCACCATCTTCGCCGCCGAGGGCAACGCCCGCACCTTCAACTACGTCGCCGGCGACGTCGGCATCGTGCCCAAGAACATGGGCCACTTTGTCGAGAACATTGGCGACGAGCCCCTCGAGATGCTCGAAATCTTCCGCAGCGACCAGTTTCGCGACTTTTCGCTCTTCCAGTGGATGGGCGAGACGCCGCGCCGCATGGTCCTCGACCACCTCTTTGCCGACGACAAGGAGGCCGGCGACAAGTTCTGGGATGCCGTGCGGGATCCCAGCAAGGACGAGATTACGGATCCGGAAAAGAGCCTGTCTCATCACGACAACGACAACGAGGAGCTGTGAGGGCCAGCTCATGCGCCCCGGCCATTTTTTTTTCCTTTTAGTTTATTATTAGCTACATGTAAATTTTTCCTACTAGTGTCTCATCGGAATATATTATTTGCCAAGTTCATGCACTTTTCAAGATTAAATGCTGACAACGCACGCCAAGACGCCAATCGCCAAGTAGATCGTTCTTGATGCAGTATTACTACAACTACATATCACGAATCGGCCTTGTGGAGCTGCTTGGTATCGCGGTTCCATGTTGCATTGCGGGCCATGAAAAACGTGGGCAGCGTCTCTTGCGCGACTGTCAGAAAGTACCGTCACTAATCTGATGTGATACAGTCATCAGCATCACGAAGAACGAGATTCAAGATGCGGCCATGTCTCTCTCAGGCCATGCCCACGGTTCACGTCATACAGCGGTAATCCATCTTTTTCGGAACGCAGACTTGCATGGGATTTTGATGGGGATTCGGCACTGATGCTGTGGAACATTGGCAACCTGAGAAGAAAAAAAGGTCCATCCCGACGTCGCATTATGATGATGCGACCAGAGAAGTGCCGTAGCTCCGTTCAGAGGATGCCGTGTAGGGTCGTAGTGCGGCGAAGCACTTGAGCCTCCAACGACGATCCGGAATTTTGTTTCGTTCTTCGCTTTAATGCTACGGCGACCGAAGTGGGAACTTGAGACCTGTCATTCGGCGTTGCCTCCTAATTTGCATATTAACAAAGAGTCTTCTGACATCGGCAGTGTGAGAAGGGGACGGACACGATCAACAGTGATCCGCCAAGGCCCAGCTAGGATGCCAGACTGCCAGCGCAGTTGTTAGTGGGCGGCTAGCATTGCAGACTGCAACGCCCGGGGCCAGGGGTTTACGAGTCTGTTATTCGTGTGCTATCAATATATTTCTGTACCATGCATGCACCCGAAGAAAATTGGGTCTGCAGCTGGTACAGGCTGACCGTCTTTTTGACGTTCCAAGAATTTGGTCGACCGTGCTGGTCACCTACAGCGCCGTGTAAGAAATCCTACCTAGTCATGGTCTTAGGCCAGGACAGTATGGCGAAACTGAAACACCACCGGCCAAGGACTGCCATTTCTACATCGCAGAGGGCTCAAAACTGAACTATGACACATTCATTCACGGCACTAGCTCAGCATTGAGCAGGAGGGACCAGACCAAGGTCTCGGTCGCATCCAAAGCATCCAAGGGTTGACAGCGCTCAACGGAGCCCTGCCCAACCTGCCTGCATTAGCTCGCCGCGACAGAAACAGAAACAAATCAGGTGTGGGAGCCCAGGTTTGCCAGGCAAGGCTTCCGGGGATTAAAGAAGCACCGCCCGGAATACAAACAGCCGTGTGAAACAGGAAAGAGGGGGGAGACTGGTCCTTCGTTGAGAGACATGCCTAGCCGCCACTGATACACTGAACCCATGCAGACACACCAATGCACTTACAGCAGGACGGACCCTTGCCCGCCAGCTATTTTAGTAGAAACGCCTTGCAGCAGTGACATGACGCCACCAACACAATCAATTAAAGCGGCTCGAAGCTAGCAGATGTCAACAATGGTCCAGGCGACGGCGTGGGTTTGAAGAAAGGCCACAGAATTTCGAGCTAAATTGGTGCGGCGTCAGCGAATACATCTCAAAAGTGCGGGGGAAGCAGCGAGGTCGTCGCCGCGAGGCTTTGGTGGCGTTTTTTTCCCTTGCCATCAATAGCCAGCCTCTTGGTACGTACCAAGAATCGGACCTCCCCCAATACGCTGGCAACAGCATATCCCCATACCCAGCCAACTCTTTTTATTATTAACCAGAACTTTTGTTCCGTGGCGCAATCAGAGCAAGGCCAATGCAAAGCAACAAATGTACTCGTGATCTTCAGCCCTCACTGTCCACGGACAAGTCTCGGTGTCGCTACCGCTGCCAATGTCTTCTTTTCTCTCTTCCCGCGCGACTCGTGCTTCTTAGTTGTTGCGGCTTCCCATGCAGCTTTGGTGTAATGCACGGCAGCAATCACATTCGCAGTCACACACGCCCCCCTCCCCGCCTCCCCATGTATAGCTAGCTTGGCAAACTTGCCTATTAGCAAAGCACGCGGCCGCAAAGCTCGGCTCGCACGGCACCAGTCTTGCGCAGCGTAGGGCTCCAATGCAACCTTGAGGCTAACAGGTGCTGGCCGTACTAGTGCAAGGGCTGCTGCATTCGCTTTTTTTGTTTTGCTTGGGTTCACTACGTAGTAGATGCACGCTTGGGATGCTACCAGACGTCGTGCCGTTCACTTCCGTTGTGGGCTGGCTTTAAGCCCGATGTGGAAAATAATGCAGGACCAAACCATCCGAATATTCCGTCCCAAGTTCTGTTGTCCGCCTTATGCTAGCATGAGCTTGGGCAAACATGCCATAAAAGCGTGTACAAAACGCCATCTTTCACTTCGTCGCCAGCTGGGCTTGATTCTGGAGAGGGGTAAAGAGGCTTCGATTAGGCTTGGATTTGGGTTGTTTGAAGGAACAAGAGGCGTTTTGTGTCTGGCTTGAACTTTATTGGATAAAAAGACCAGCTGGTGGCTGCGCCAACAGAGCCCTTTCCTTCTTCTCCTTCTCCTTCCTTCTCCCCACCCACAATCTTTCTCCGACATGGTGTGCTGTGATGGTGGTGGTGTGTTGACAGAGATGTAGCCCATTGACCGGCGCCAGGTGTGTGTAGACCAGAAAACCGCCTCCCACCAGGCGCCACGCGTGCGTTTGGAGAATCCATGCCCGATGTGTGACGGTGAAGCCTCGTTTGCTACATTGACAGCGGCTTGCTTGCTTGCGGGCTGTTGCTTCTGGCCTTGTTGCCACTGCCCACCCCCGCGGCGGCGACATATGTGACAATCTCGGGCGACTAACACGCAGTCCAGAACTGTCTGTGCTGGAAGCCTGTCTAATGACGGCAATAATCCTCCGCAATATGCCTCCGAAACTTTTCATCTCGTTCGCCATCGCCAAACTTATCATTACGTAGCATCGGACCCTTGAGAATGTCTCGGTGACCAGTATCAGATTAGGAGGGACGAAGCGACAGCTTGCTAAGAGACATTCTCATTGACGCCATTCTACATGATCAACGTGCTGCGTAACTTCCACCTTCCACTCCCGTGTATCCAGACACCCCAATGTACTTCCCATCCCCCTAGCCAAGAGGCAACGCCTGGCGCCGCCCCTGGTGCCAAACCGGTTCTGTGTGTTGGGTGTGTGGGTGTGTGTGTGTGCCGTCCCTGCCTCCCTCGGCGCCGGTGTGCTTGTCCTTTCGTGTTTAGAGGTGCGCGCGTGGCCTAGAGATGGCTGAATACTTTGCCGTTGGAGGATTTTGTTGGCTCGTCGCCTGTGGTTGCCGTGTCCCACGGTAAATGCTACTCTGTGAGAACTGGTGATCGGACACTGTCCTGCTCGGCTGGCTCAAGCCTTCTCGGCCACGCAGCATGTATGGGCTGCTGCCTTCTCCCCCCCATTCTCCTATTCGTATCCATAGAAGTCGCCGTATAACAATCGACTGGCATCCATTGATATCACGTTTTCGTGTGCTGGTAGTACATGTGCCTGCGTGCAGAGCAAGTACTGAGACACCTGCCCCTTTCACAACATCTTTCTTCTATTTTTCATACTTGGCCTTCCTTTACTCTTTGTAATTAAAGAGTATAACTGTCAAGATGAAGTTTATATCAAAGCTCCGCAGCAATATCGCGGAGTCCTACCGGTCCGATCCGAATATCAACAGGGCTAAGAGCTGGGTCGACCCCGTCTGTCGCCGCCTGCCATCAGCCACTGCGGAATATATCGCTGAAAAACTTCCTGCGGCCCAGTGGCTTCCTCATTACAACTACAAATGGATTTTGAACGATTTCATCGGCGGTATTACTATTGGTGTTATGCTGATTCCGCAAGGCCTCGCATACGCCAAGATTGCCAATATTCCAGTCGAACATGGCCTGTACTCTAGCTGGTTGCCCTCTGCCTTTTACTTCTTCCTCGGCACATCCAAAGGTTAGAACCATCTGTCAACAACTCCATTATTATAATAATAACCAAATATACAGAGGTATCCTCCGGTCCGACCTCAATTTTGGGCCTCTTCACGGCCGAAGCTGTCGCGGACCTCTCCAAGCAGGGCTATGATCCCGCCAACATTGCATCAGCAATGGCTTTCTTGGTTGGCGTCTATGCCTTGGCCATTGGTCTACTTAAACTTGGATTCTTACTTGATTTTGTTTCCGGCCCAGTCTTGACCGGTTGGATCTCCGCCGTCGCCTTTGTCATTGGCCTTGGCCAGGTTGGCTCGCTAGTCGGTATCGACGCAGGATCAGGTACCGTGACCATTTTCCGAGACATACTCTGCCACCTGAACAAGATCAAACCCCTTACTCTGTGCATTGGCCTTACCGGAATTGCAATGCTTTACGCTCTGGAGTGGGTGGGTAAGATTTGGGGCAAAAAGAACAAGTGGCTCAAATTCCTGAGCACCAGCCGTGCCGTTGTGGTGCTCGTCATTTACACCATTATCTCATATCTGGTTAACAAAGATCGCACTGTCAAACAGTACAAGTGGAAGGTTACGCAAGTCGATACACATGGACTGCTCACTCCTCGCAGCCACGATGGCGGCCTTATCCAGAAGATAGCAGCGCGCGCAGTTGCCCCTCTCATCGCCATGTCCGTCGAGCACCTTGGCGTCGGAAAGGCCTTTGGTCTACGCAACAACTACAGCATTGACAAGAGTCAAGAGCTCGTCTTCCTTGGAGCGTCAAACATTGTCAACAGCTTCTTCGGTGCCCAGACTTGCGGCGGTGCTATGTCAAGAACAGCCGTCAACTCGGAGTGCGGAGTGAAGAGCCCAGTCAACTTTCTCTTTACTGCAGGTTTCATTATTCTCACATTGTACGAACTGGCTCCTGCCTTGTACTGGATCCCCAAGGCCACACTATCCGCCATCATTGTAAGTCTGCTCTCTTTCATGGGTTCATCATATGCTAATGTGCGCAGATCATGGCGGTTGCCCATTTAGTGTCACCCCCACGACTCTTCTACCGATACTGGAGAATGTCATTCATTGACTTTATCGCCTCAATGCTCGGCTTCTGGGTCACCCTTTTCACCACCACAGAGATTGGCCTTGCTGTTTCTGTTGGGTTCAGTCTGGTCTACACGCTGATCCGCCTCGCTTTCCCCAAGTGGATTGGCCTCTCGCATAAAGATACCGAGACCGTTCACTGGTCTCCACCAAAGCATCATCGAGTCAGCGATGGTATTGATGTCCCAGCTGAGGCATACCTGGTCCGATTTACCGAGGATCTGCTCTTCCCCAACGCAGAACGCGTCAAGAATGCCATTGTTGAGTCCGTCAAGATTCAGTTTGAACCAGCCTCCTCTGCTTCACGAGACATTCTTTCTACGACACGGACGTGGAATGTGGCAAGCACCAAGCGTATCGAGAAGATTCGCCGCAGGAAGAACATTGTCCCGCTCAGAGGCGACATTGTTCCCCTACACCACGTTGTGCTAGACTTTGCTATGGTGGGCTTTATTGACGTGACGGGGCTACTGTCATTGATTGAGCTTAAGATGGAGCTTCGGCGCTACATTGGGGCGGATCTGCAGTTCAGATTCATCAACATGGTTGACGCAGTGCATGAGCGATTCACAAGGTCCGAGTGGGAATTTGCCCACCAAGGGGAGCAGAGAACAGGGGAGGCGGATACTATCTACAACTCGCTGGAGTCGGCACTTTTCCACCATGATGGCGATGAAAAGTCCGATGGTGTGTCGGAGAAAGCGCTGGACGTGTGAGTGGGCTGCCGCTGTTCTGATGGATCACGAGGCAGCTGTGGCTGCATGGAACGCCCGCAATATCATTCGAGTTATGACTTACGACGGATATGGATTTACTTTTCAAGCATATTTCTGAATTTAATGCAATATTTTACGATGTCGGCGTCTTTTGATAAATAAGGCTGAACAGACGAAGGCGTCTTCTTGGCAGGCCTAGGCAACGCCCTCCATGCCGAGAAGACAGTCCGGCTTGGGGGTATTTCTCGCCAGCCGACCGCCATTGTACTTCACGTAGAAGCAGGGCGATGGGAAGCTAGTTTAGACGCATTAGCATGCAACGTGTGCACTAAATTGGCTTGGCTCCAGACGCACCAAACCAGTCTGCCCTTGCAGGCAAGTCTAAGAGCCGCAAAATGTAGCCGAAACGCAACCGTTGGCGCTGCGCTGGCCGTTTCGGCCAAGACCGAGCTTCCTCCGTGCTTGTAGTTCATATTTGCTATATTTCCAGCCACTACCATCGGCAGTTACAAATATTTCTTTTATAAATACATTTGCCACAAACGACGTGGGTTAGATGAAGTGACTCGGGCAGTTGTAAAGCCACAATTTATGGTGGCGTGGCCGTCGGGGACTATTTCTGTAGGCCGCGTCCTTGTTTCGTCGTACCTTGTGCCAAAGAGGATAATAGTCTGATAATTCTGATGAAGCGTCTGATAATCGTGTTCTGCGCAGCGACGATTTCATCAGTCTTGCCGCTCTAGCAATTTGGTTTGAGAAGAGTTGTGTTTTCCAGGATGGCCATGTCTCTCTGCTCGGCGCCAGAACTACTACCGAGCCAGTTGTGGCGGTCCTTTGACGACGGCGTAAAAGCCACCCTTAAGGATCATCCTCCAAAAAGAAGAGATGAAGAGGGTGAAAATAAAGACATCGGCTGAAATACTCAAGAGCAAACCCCCCACGCTGTGCCACTCGCGCCTTATGGATAGTTGATGGGCATGAATGCGGGGAAAGAGGGCGCTGTGCGCTCGCTTGTAAATCACTAACGTGTTAGAGGGCGCCACAAGAGCTCCCATGTTTGTACACCAATTGGCCTACAAACGGAAAACAAGGTGGAAGAAACTGCACAAACAGTGCCGGCATAAAATGGCCACTCAACTGATGAAGCGTCTGTCTGCCCCCAGAGGCTTGCGCTTTGCACCTGCCCTTCCAGGCACTACACGAGCCCGGCAATGGAGAGCCCCATTGTCAACCACGAGAGTAGCGGGCAGCGACGGCAGTGGTGGTCAATCAGACAAGAACTTCACCGCCGTAGCTACTGGAGGCTATGAGTACCCGGGCATTCCGCAGTTTACAGATCCATACGCAAAGAGACAATGGCAACTCGAACACATGGCGGGTGCGTTCCGCGTATTTGCCCGGTTGGGCTTCACTGAGGGCGCCAGCGGACACATCAGCGTACGAGATCCAGTCGATCCCGAAACATTCTGGATAAATCCGTACGTATCTCACAATGTTGAATGTCTATACATGAATGAAGCTCTGACAGGACTTAGAATGGGTGTTCACTTTGGCCTTTTGAAGGCCAGCGACATGGTGCACATTGACGAAAATGGCCAAGTGATTGGTGGGAACCGAGTGGCAGTCAATGCCGCTGGTTTCATGATCCATTCTGCCGTCCACAAAGCCCGCCCGGACGTACATGCCGCGTGCCATACGCACTCCAAGTTCGGAAAAGCATGGTCGGCATTTGGTCGCCCTCTTGACATCATCAATCAGGACGCCTGCCGGTTTTGGAACAACCACAGTGTGTACTCTAGCTACGGAGGCGTCGCTCTGCAAGATGAGGAAGGTGTGCGCATCGCAGAATCTCTGGGGCGGGATCATCGCGCTGTGATTCTGCAAAATCATGGCCTCTTGACCGCGGGCGGCACTGTGGACGAAGCAGCCTACCTGTACACTGTGATGGAGAGATCATGCGAAATTCAGCTCATGGTGGAAGCAACCGGGCTTGAGAAAAGGCACATCAGCGATGAAGAGGCAGCCTATACTTACAAATATGAAGGAAATGCGGTAAGTTCTTTTGGTCCTTTTCTTTTCTACTCTGCTGACTTAATGGTCTAGGAAACTTTATATACCGAGTTTCAGCCAGACTTTCAGTTTGAAGTTGCAATGTCCAACGGTGCACTAAATGGCGATACAGAGTTTGGAAAGAAATAACATTCTGACTGTACCAGTATCGTTGTATGAAGCTTTCAATACACATAAACGAAGTTTGGATTCTCTTTGTCCGTCATATCAGTAAACGCAGTCTCATTCAAGGCCGCGATTCCTTCCGATGTTTGCTGCATTGCTGCGCGCAGTGTTTCCTTCTTCTTATTTTCCCACTTGAAGGCGTACCGGAATGCAAATAAGATGATGACTTCGATACAGTTTGCCGTCAACAGAGATCCGATTCCCAGTGGATATGCAGGTGCTTGATCCTCTTTGTAAAAGAAGGGACTTATGATGTTGCCAATGCATGCGCCAAACCAGATCATACCTGACACAATCATCTTTTTGGACTGCCCACCAGTGTTGGACGTAATAAGGGAAAGGGAAATAACAAATGCAGCTTGGTATGAACCAGTGAGGTAACTGTTGAGAGTCAGCAAATGGCCATCGCGGTAGGAGAAAGTACGTACAAACAGATCAGGCGGCCGACGTATGCGTCGTGAGGTGCCAAAAGAAAGCCCAACGCTCCAGCAATTGTTGGCATCATAAACATGATGCACACAATTGTTCGACTGTTGGGAGGCATGTATTTGTTTACGACAGCACCAAGGCCAATCCAGATAACGACCAGCACACCTTGCGGGATGCCTAGAAGGGCTGTCTCTTTGGTGTCAAAGCCGAGTCCCTTGATGACGAGCGTCGAGAAATTAGAAATGCCGCCATTTGGAATATTGGCCACAAATCCAAGTAGCGTAAATAGCCACGTTTTATAGTCGAGATATGCCTCTTTGATCTGGTGCCAGTTGATGCGTCGCTGTTCGATGCCTGTCTGATTGCGACGCACGCGTGCAATCATGATGAGCTTCTCCTCATGAGTGAAGCCCCAGATGGTGCGCGGCGAATTTGGCAACGCGATGAACAAAACGATGGCCCAGAATGCGCAGAATGCCCCGACAATGATAAACTCGTAGCGCCACGAGACAAGCGTACCTTTGATCTGGCCAATTCCGTAGCCTGCAGGTGCTCCGTTAGGGATCTCTCGCAAACCGGCGGCCGTTCAGTTTCACTTACCGATGAGGCCGCCACCTGCGACACCAATTCCATTCCACATGTACCATATTGAAATCCTCATCGGTTGCTCCTGTCGGGTGTAATACATGGATGTGATGAGCATGAAGGCGGGGTCCGCAATAGCCTCAAATGCGCCAGATAAAATTCGCAGTGCGACAAGACCGGCAAAATTCTGTACAGCCGCTTGGGCCATCAAGAGCGCTCCCCACATGAAGATATTAAATGACAAGTACGTGGCGACTGGACTTCGTTGCATGATGAGGTTCGAGGGAATGGCCCAAATCAACCAACCGAAATAGAAACTGCTTGATAGCCACGAGTACTCGGTCTTTCCCAAGTTCAGCGACTTTTTGATGCCGAAAATGGCTGCATAAGATCTAATCAAGCTGTCAGAATTCAATCTCCCAGATCGGCTAGAACGAGAGTGGCATACAGTGTCGTCTTATCCACGTAGTAGAAGAAATAGCAGATGCCCAGGAGCGGCAAAATGCGCAAGTCCAACTTGCGCACCAGGCGCCGCTCCTCTGCTTTGTCAATCGACTCATCAGTAGGATATCGCGCAAGCGCTTCAATATAGATATCAGGTTCATCCTGGTTGATCTGAGTTTTGGCCATAGGCTGCTCCTCCGCGCCGTACGACCCGCGTCGCTCGACGTGAGCGACATCAGAATCGGGCTTGATGTCGAGGCCAGTCATGACGCCGTTCGAGTGCGGTTCGCTCAGTGATGCCTGGAGCTGCGCAACAGCTCATTCAATGTAATGACAGTTTTTAAGGCTTCGTTCGAGAGAGATGAAAAGTCTCAATCCATCCTCATACATCAAGCAGCTGCTGCGAGGAGTCAAATAGCCGACGCTACAATGTAAAGGCGATCTAGGCTTGAAGTGGCATGGTGGTACCAGTGGCCGATTGTGGGGGAGGGGAAGCGCGTGGGGGACCAAACGGTAGTCCGTGTACGGAGCACGTCAATGACTCCAATTTGGTACTATTTGTGAGGCTTGCATTTTTATTTTGGTGTATCATGTTATAATCCCTGAAAAAGTGCCTCTAAATTTCTAATTGTAGATAAGCCTGAGCCTCTAAGCCGACGTGGAGCCATTCAAAGGTGGCAGGTCATGCCAGAATGACATCTCCGAAGAGCCAACTCCAACAGCCACTCTATGGATCTTACATGGATGACCACTACAGGCGCGGAGCCAACTCAATGGTAAGTGAAGTGCCGAGAACAGCCATGATTTCAGCCGCTGCTCTTTTTCCAGCCTCCAACGCGCCCTCCATGTGTCCTCTCCAAACCTTGCTCGTCTCCGCGCCGGCAAAGTGAATATCGCCTTCCGCAGCCCACATATTCTGGCCGTTAGCGGCGGCATTCTCTCCGGCAATATTGAGGCACTGTTGGCCGCTGACCAGGGGATTCTCATCCTGCTCGATGACTTGGACGGCGCGCGGGATGCTGCCGCCGAAAATGCTACCGAGATGCTGCATGATGAGCGTCTCGCGCTCTTCCTCCGACATGAGCCAAAGCCACATCCCCCGGGCTTGCTCGCCTGACACCTGGCAGGAGAGAGAGTAGAGACCGTCAATGTCGATGCCGGATGGGCGAACTTGCGCAATTGGCCCGGTCAGACCCTGAGCGTGGCCGGACAATCCGCGTTGCTGCCACCAGGGGTGGTCAAAAACAACATCCACAGTGGTGCTGAATCCCTGCTCGTCGCGCATTTTCTCCCACGTCGCTGCCGCACCAATGCTGGGCTCTATTTGCAGTGCGCCACAAGTAGAAAGCGGACCCGCGAGTACAACTTTGTTGGCCTTGAAAATATCACCCGACTCTGTAAGGATTGTGCACGTCTTTCCGGTCGCGTGTTCGATCTTGGCAACCTTCTTGTTCAGCTGGATAGTACCCGGAGCTAGGCGCTGGCAGAATGCTGTCGCCATTTGATGTGAGGACTCGGTGATGGTAAAGTCGTCGCTAGCGCCGTTGATGTTGTCGAGAGCCATGAGAAGCCCACCGCACGATGCGCAGTGCGATAGGAATTGAGATGCGTTGACATTGGTTGACGAGAGGCCAAAAATAGTGCGCGTCCATAGACTGGCCAGCTTTTTGACGGTCTCAGTGGCGCCATAAGAAGAGATAAGCTCATCCACTGTCATGTTTGGCTTGGAGGCTTCTGGTCGCTGCGCAAGAGTATCGATGATAGCTTGGACTTGGAAGAGGGAGGCAGCGTCCTCAGCATTCAGCTAGAAAATGAGTACATTAACATTGATATGGATATGCGCGTATTATGTCTGTATTACTCACAGCCGGCTGTTCGTCGCGTTCATAGGCATCATAGCCCTCCAGCATTGTCTTACCCTGCGCCGGGCAAAACTCGTCGAGCAAACCGAATTCTGTCGCCAGGGAGTGCGTACGCGGATGATTGTCGCTATTGAAATTGTTGCTTGTGAAAGATTGTCCGCCAACGTCGCCGGATGCCTCGAGGACGATGCAAGATGTACCGGATTGCTGAAGCTTGTAGGCAGTCTGTAGACCACTTACACCAGCACCAACGACAATCACATCTGCATAGTGCGCCTGGCTTTCAGCCTGGTTCTTCTGCGTAGGTTGCGTCATGGTTGCGAGCTGTTAGTAGCTTTACAATTTTAATCAAAAAGAAAGAAGAAGAAAATGAGATTGGAAAATGCAAATGATGTCAATTCAAGTCAATTTGGCTTTGACTGGGGTGCCTAACATCTATTCTTGCGGGACACGGCAGCTTCAAGCTAAATTTACCAACTTTGGACAATATGCCCAGGCACTAGGAGTTCGGCGACTAGCCGCCTTATAAATAGCAGTGACCAAATCGAGCCCCAGCATTTGCATTGCTTGGTTTTCGGTTTATCCCACGTGTGTGAAACGGAAGAAGATGCCGGGCCGCATCCACCAACATTCGGTCAGATTTGGGCGGTTCCCGTAAGCTGGCCGTCTTAGCTCTTACACGAACCCTAGCGGCGCCAGGCGGGTTCCAGGCATAACCGGCGCCTTCACGGCAGGCTCCCACTGCATCTAGGGATTTACAACGCAGCGCAGTCCCTGTCGTTGGAGGGTCGCCGTGACCGGAATAGGCCTATTAGCGAACGCCAGCGGCGAAACCATTGGCCGCCTATGACGCCACCGACCTGCGTGTCGAGGAGGCCGGCGCACCCCGTACGACGGAGCCTCAACGATTCTAGACCTCCACATCGGTCCACCACGGCCTGCAAGTATTATGCCAGCAATAGTAATCTTCCCCTAGCAGCAGGCCTGCGACGTTGCAGGCTTGAGCCCAACGGGAAAAGCTTTTCAACCTTGGATAGTCAATTATGCAACTATACAAGCTAAATTGCACACGTTCGCAGTAGCATTGGCCGCTAGACTTGTTTAGATCTTGAGCAGTGTCTTCCTCCACCAAGCCTCTTCCTCGGCTAGATATTTTCTGACACTGTCAGGCTTTCCAAGCATGTGGCCTTCATCTGGCACTTCAACAAGTTTAACATCACCGCCGTTATCTTTGACAATATCGTGAATGATCCTTGCCTGTACAACTGGCACAACCGTGTCCGCAACACCGTGGACGAGAAGCAGTGGAGACTGGATCTTGTCGGCATGGTACCGCGCACTACGCTCCTTGTAGATGCGGACCTTGTCATCCTCCGGAGTTCCCTCGGGAATTAGCAAGGCAGCGGCATAATCGGACTCCAGCTTATGCGTATGGTCGTCAAACTGAATGAGGTCGCTGATGCCGCAAGCGCAGACACCACCTGCAAATGTGGTGGGATACTGAGTCAGAGCCTGCAAGGTGTTGTAGCCGCCCGCGCTGCCACCAGTGATGCCAACAGCACCTGGACGGACACGGCCAGCCTCAACCAAGTATGCTGCAAAATCAGCCACGTCGTTTGTGTCCGACACACCCCATCGACCGTATAGATATCGACGGTACGCGCTGCCGTAGCCAGTCGAGCCAGCATAGTTTACATTGAGGAAAGCGTAGCCACGAGAAGTGAAATACTGGGCTCGCAAGCTGAGGCTGTTGGTTACCACACCAGTGGGACCACCGTGAGCGAAAATGATGAGCGGTGGAAGCTCCCCTTCTTTCGCAATGTATTTGTTGTTGCGCGGCATCCACAACCACCCATATGTGTCTCGGCCTTCCTTGCGCGACTGGATGGTGATATGCTCTGGCAATGACAACAACCCGCGTGGGAAATCATTTCCAGAGATTCCAGCTGTGCGAAGCAGCTTACTCTTTTTTGGATCATGGATGTCAATTCGAAAGAGGGAGTTTGACGTAGTGGCATTTCTTGCAACAACCACGGCAGACGACTCGTCAATCTTCGACACGCAGTCGGCACCTAGAGCCGATAGTTCCTGGTCTTGCGCAACTTCCTTCCACGTTTTCTGCTCGAGGTCGATACAGATAAGTCGACATCTCGCGTTGGACGTTGCTGTTACCAGCAAATGCCGGCTGGACAGTGCTGTGTATGTTCGGCTTGGTCAATTAGCTGCGGCTCGGCTTGAAATTGCTTCCTTTCCTTTCACACAGATACATACCTTGACTCCAAGAGGGATGACTCGCCTAGATCAAATTCTTCCAAACCAGGGAACGCAATGTGATGGGGGCTGCCACCACTCGGGGGCAATCGGAAGAGTTGGCGGTGCCCGCCAGTCTCTTGCGAAAAGTACAGCGCGCCATCGGGGCCCCAGTGAGGCTCGCATACACCCTCGGAATTTCCGCCTGCTACAATTTGGCAATTTTTGACTGCGGCGTTCTCTTCGTCCCAGTCAGCGACACACAGCTTCGCCATATCAAAAAGCATTTCTGGATGGTTCCATTCAAGCCAAACGAGGCGAGTGCCATCATCACTAAACCGTGGCTGGTAATAGAAATCGGCCCCAGATATAACGCGTTTCGCAGCGCCAGTGCTCAAATCGATGGCAGCAATGTAATTCTCGATACCGGATGGTGTATTGTTGGTATGGTCCTCCTGAATGGCGAGAACCCATGATGAAGTCTTCTGGGCGGTGAAAGAGCCATATCGTAGAATGGGAGAGCTTTCAATGACCGTAGTCACTGCGGAAGTATTATGGTCAAGAATTCTGACGGTATTATCCTGATTGGAAAAGATCAAACGGCCATCGGGAAGAATTTGGAGCGACTGGACGCCATATTCGTATACGATGTTGCCCACACTACATTCCTTTGGCAATATGTCGATTGCGCCATAGCCGGTCAGCTCCATGATGGCAGTTCTTCCAGTTCCATCACCTTCCAGAAAATAAATTCTCCCAGTTTTTGCCTGTGGCATGTTAGATGGTTTCGAGGCAGCGAATCATGGAGGGAGCTTACGCAAACACGAGGGGCTGTGAGGCTTCGCGCGCCAGAGGCGACCATCTCGATGGAGATGGGGGATTCCCAGTCTCCATGCGGGACAACCTGTTTTATAGTCATTGTGTTGGATTGAGCAAGATTGAATTTCGGATTCTGATTGATTGCAGCGATGATATGTTTAGATGAAGTGACTGATGCGCTGAAGCGGGGGTCGTGGATTTAGCTGCCACTCGGGGACAAAAGACAAAGGGGAGCAGCCCGAATGGCCTAGATAGGAGTCTCATGATCTACCGCTAGAGTGGCTTGACTAATGCGATAAAGAAATTCCTTAGAAATTCTTTTGAATGAATTTATATTTCTAACATTTTCTATTTATTTTATATAGTTTATCTTCCTCATCTACTTTATTTTGCTTTTTTGCGACCGCGCAATTGTTCTGTCACCCCGGTGGCTGCGTTAGTGGCCAGCCCGACTGGGGAAGAAGCCATTAAATAGGTAAGTTGCCGAGCCCAATACGAACATGCACCTTCACCATACAAAATACAGGCGCTGCAATCGGAGAAAGCTGGGTTGACCCAGCCTGCACAGGCGGCTTCTAATCCACAGACGCAAATACAGCCCGTCGCTGTTGATGGCAGCATACCTGGCGAACGAGGCACATCGTAATCTTTTCTACAGCCGAGCCTTATAACTTGCTTCTCAAGAAAACCCGATTTATTTGATTAAAACTTGGATCTTCTTCCAGGCAAAATGAACAATAGCAGAGGCCAAATCTTTTTGGCTCAAAGCCTCGGGCTGGGGGCTTGAGCACCCAGCCGCTGGCTCACAAGCTTCACGACCGTCTCGGCACAGCCAAAGCTCTCCTCGAAGCCCGCGCCGTGGTGGCCGTAGTTGTGGCACACCCACTTGTCGTTGCTTTTCTCGCCGTGGAGACTCTCCAGCGCGACCTTGGCGCCGCCGTTTCGCGTGGGACGCAGGCCTACCTGTACGCGGAGAACGTGAAAGTTGCCCGCCTCGTCGAGGAGCTCTGGTGCCAGGGGCTTTGCCTGGTCGAGAATCTTTTGCGTTGCGTCTTCGTCAATGTTCAATGTCCTAAAAGTATTGAGAGCAAGTGATTAGCAAAACACAGACACAGACACGCGCATAGATGTCTCTTCCAGAGCAGTCTTTTATGTCAAGGACACACACGTACCCATCGCCATAGATCTTTGTGACTCCGAGAAACGTCTCGTTGAGGCCCTTGCGGGGCACGACGACTGCCTCCCAATCCTTACCTAGGCCCGTCGAGATGCGTTTCGCCTCGCCCCTGACGATGACTGATTGGCCCTTTGTTGGGTAAAAGTCCTTGTCGTCGCCCATTAGGGTCTTGACGCCAGACACGCCGGCGCAGTTGACAACGCCGACGGCATCCTTGCAGCCCGGAAACGCAAATACACCGTCGACCCTGTCCACCTCACCTTTAATCAGGCGACCGCCGAGTCGCTCGCACTCGCGCTGCAAGTACCGCAGATACATGTCGGGCGAAATGCTGAAGCTCTCATACGTGATGCCCTCAATGTTGTCTTTTTCATTGCCGTAGTTCTGGACGGGAACGGGCACCTCGCACCTCCGGAGCTGCTTGAACTTGGGGATGAAGCCTGCCCACCAGATCCATTCCTCGGGCTTGCGGCCTTGGCTGGCCGACGAGTCCCAGTAGTACATGCCGGGTGTCCGGTCAATCCCCGTCTCCGAGACGGCGTGGCGCGACGTGAGCGTCAGCCAGTGCTGAAAGGTGCGGCGCTCCCAGTGCTGCATGTGCGTTTCGTGCATCTTGGATGTAGAGCGCCATTGCTGCAGATTTGGGAAATTAATCTCAGTTTCAACTCGAAAACATGAATGCAAATGTGAGAATTGAGGGGCAAGCAAAAGGATCGAAAACATACCGCTCCAGCCCACATGGACGTGTAGCCAAAGTTCTGGTCACCGGGCCAGTCCCTCGCAATGACGGTGATTGAGTATCCAGCCTCGAGGAGATTAATGGCTACCTGCAGGCCAATAACTCCAGCGCTGAAAGCATATGGTAGGTACTGTCAGTATATGCGTACATCAGCCGAAGAAGATGAGATAGCATACCCGAGAACAATGATAAGTGGCTGATTTCTGGTTGCCATCGTTTTCAATACAGAATCAATTCAAGGACATGCAATTGTCGATACTCTCTCAAGCCAAGTATTATGTCTATTCCTCAAATTTGTCGCTTCGAAAAGCAGCAGAAATACATTACACAACGCAGACTCGAGCCCATCACGTGTGTGCCACAGCTACACACCAAATCGGAATGTCGTATTCGCATTATAAAAAGCTATTTTACTCGGCAAGTAGGGCTATTCCAGTTTCCAGTACAAGCTTATTCGGCGTCGTTTACTGTTTACGTTATTGACGCGGCAACCCACAAGCTGCATAGTACTTTCAGGTCAGGCTCGGCTTATTATTGTTGGCGTCGTCCTGCAGCCAACGCCGCATGCTACCTTGAACGCCAGAACATGAGACAAGCATGGATTATTCAGCCCATCAAGCTGCACGGTACTTCTTAAAATCAGGCTCGGCTGCTAATACCTTGCGTCGTCCTGCAGCCGACGCCGCATGCGACCTCGGACGCCAGAGCCTTTAGGCAGCAGCAGAAGAGCCTTTCTGTCATGTAATAAGCTATGGCCTTAGGCAAATACCTGGCTTTTGGTGTTACATTTTTGAGGCGCAGGGCCAGCCACACTGTGCGACCATGCCTAGCCAAAGTAAAACCAGACACGAAGAAAAATATGAGTCGAGTAAGATGATGAAGCAGGCCACATTCATCTTCGCCCGAACTGCTACATGATTCCTGACTTCTCTTCCACCCACAGCTGCTGCCAGCACTTCCTTAAAAGTTCTGGGCGTCCTGGAGTGGAATGGATGTCGTGATATCGATCTAGAACGCAGCACTACCATGTTCTTTTTTTTTTCTTACACCAGCCACCTTGTGCAATCTGACCCGCATGAGAGCAAGTTCCGACGTCAACGCCCGATTACAATGTACATTCCTTGGGGCCTGGTTTCAGCTGTAGTCATGAATGTCCCCTCTGGGTTATATTTCTTGACCGCGCGAGACGAAAATGGCCGTCATTGGACTTGCCAGGCCGCCTGGTAGCGCGCAGGGGAACGTATTGATTTTTCGACGAAATGGTGCCGCTGTTCCACACAGGCTATGTTGAGTCTGGTGCAAGGTAAAAGAGTGAGACTGCTCAGCTCACTCCCTGTTGCACGGATGGGAGAGCTTGCTGGCTGGATAATCAATCAGTCTTTCTTTGGAATATTCACCAAAATGAACGATATTCAAGATCCTTCCTTTGCTGAAATCTTTACACTATCACTTCTGCGCTGTTTGAGAAGTGCAGGTCTCACGGTTGACGCATCCACTCCATTCGTTTACCCAGCTGGACATACCATCCGAGGCAATGAATACAGCAATGAAGACTACAGGGCGTATGGAAATCTCGCCTTCGAGTATGAGCGTCTGCTTTACACCTTCTCTACATATTCGTGCCGGGGAATACCTTTGGACATGTTCAAGCAAATCACATTACTCTTAAGTCAGACTTCTGTTTTAAATGTCTGGAAACAGTTCGTACCTGAGCTGAGGCATATTGCTGTCGAACTCGCAAATAGAAGTGCTAGAGTCATGTCCAGCTCAGCACATCCGAGCTCTAGCAAATCCCGCCATACGGTTGTGCCCGATTATTACGAAACTTCGGATACCTCTGGCAAGCTGGCAATTGAGCTTTTAGAGCGTACGCTACTAGAAGCTGGTCCTGCTTTGATTACCGAGTTTCATACCCTCGAGACTTCTCAGGTTTTACTGGAAATATTTCTCTTCCTGCGAGACCCAGTTGGCGGGCTCCATCGCGATGTGAAATCTGCATCAATCATGTTTTTCAAGTTGTTCAATCAAGTTCATGGCGCCATGAATCAGGTGACAGCCTCTGAGTGCACTCTGTGGCCGCATCTGCTGTCGCAACTGGCCGCCGAAGCCTGTTATCTCGCGACTCCATACGTGGCTTCTGCGACATATATCCATTTTCACCGCCACCAACAACTGCTCTATTCTTATGTCGCAATTGGCTCCCTGTCACGATCCGAGTTTTCCGATGCTTCCCACGTTCTCGAAATAATACAAGAAATCTTGGAAAATGGCCAAAAGAGTGGCGGCATATGCGGCATAGCCCCAGTGGCAATCGCTTTGTACCCAGAGATTCCCCCAGACTGTGGCGAAAAGAGCAAAATGATGAGGGTCATTATTGACGGCAACCACAGAGTCACTGCCATAGCGTTTCTTCGCCTCATGGCCGCATACCCTGCTCAGTATCGACCGCAGCTGACCGTTGAGCACGTTCGCAGCTACTCTGCCAGGCACCACGTCGGACAAAAATGGCTCCTGGAGCTAGAAGCTGTCATGGCTGCGCTCCTTCGCAAAAGCAGGCATGACAGCGCAATTTGGCGGTGCTTGCAGGAAAACTCCTCTTTGGTAAGCTCATTCAATGTGATTGAGAATATTCCGGCTCTCATTGTTGAAGAGGAACTGTTCCATACGGTAGATGAGCAGACGTCGACCCAAGTCTATACACAGCTACTCCTTCCCATGCACCAAGCAATTTACAACCATTCGAAGAGACGAATTGCATTACCACAGGCAGGGCAGCGACATGGACGTCCTGAAAGCTTTCGGTTGATGCCACTAACAGGCATGTCCTTGACTACGAACGCAAGACTGAGCGTGAAGTTCCCCTGGGGCGGACATATGCAGTGCTCAGAACGCGACAGCTTTGCTTAGGAAGTTAAAGACAGCTTCATATGTGGCCCTTATTCTCAATTCTACATTTGATAAACCGTGGTGTTCCACGCTAGAGTGTAATTCGCAGAAAAGAACGTTTGATTGGGCTTTCCTTTTTGCGGGGGTCTAGATATGCGATAGGTTTTGGATGCTTGAAGTATAAATTCTTATTTGTTGTTTTGTTTCCTTTTCCAAACGAAGCTTTTATCGCAGAATTAAACCAATAACACTTAGATAGCGATGCTTCAATAATGGATTCAACATATGATTCGGTGAAAGGCCTACAGAATAGTCGTACTGGCCAAATGCGCTCTTCTCTGGCAGAGCAAGAGTTCAGCTTTGAGGTACTAAGAGTTCAAATCGGCTAGCGTCCGACACGCTGCAGCGGCAGCAGCGTTGGGCTTGAGGAGCTGCGCGACGAATATGGACCAGGTCGGCGAAAGTATGTGTGTCACAACTACGGTCATCAAAGCCGGGCTACGAGCAGAGCTGTGGCTGCGCTGAAACATTTGTTGAGCTGGTCAGCAGGCGGATTCGTGATATTGTGTAGCAAGCGTCGCAAGGCTGCCAAGGCGGGCTGCCAAGGCGGGCTGAAGCGGCGGGCTGAAGCGGCGGGCTGAAGCGGCACAGGGATTTGATGGATCAATGGGGGGGAGGGGGCGTGTGTACGCTTAGAAAGGAAGTAATTCATTTGTACAGGCATCTCAAATGAATATCCCTGCCCTTCGCACGTTTCTCGTTCAAACACGCCATAACAGGAAAATTGTGCCGCGAAATGGTTTGTGGCTTGCGGGACTTGCAACAGCAGCGGGAGGCTTTGCAGCAGCATGGCAGGGGAGGGACGGTTTTACAAACAATATACGAGAGTAAAAGGAGCGCCAAGAATTCTGACCGATGAGAACACGAGAATTGCCAAGAACCGTCTTCTACGCAAAGTTAATACCTAGACGTCTAAACGATATCGTATCCAATTTTGCGGGGAAAATGGTTCGGCATCATGCCTGATGAAAAGATGCAACTATGGTCGCACATTGTGCGTAACGCGGCTACTTCTGCCCAGCTGCGTCATGGAATTTCTATTAGCAATTAGCCTCAATGCATAATCCATCGAATATGGTCACCTCTGTGCCCAAATGTAAGTCGGGTCTGCTTCAAATTTGCCTATTATGATATCACAGGCTAAAGTGGTGTTCCTCTTCATAATCACATATGGAATCAAATGTACTAGAATAACTCTCCAACACCTTAGAGCCTATTATATTACCGGAGCACTGTAGCAATGGCGATAGCTTGGCAGTGATCTACTCATACCGTTGATATCCATTAATCGAGGTACTTGATACGAAGCTCAAGAGCAAAAATGTGCTGAACGGAGATCTTTTTCGATTTAGCAATTGTCTAATCTATCCCATCTATACCTGGTACTCTAGCTATCGTTTGATCTCTCATCTATTTGTAGGTTGCTGCTCGCTACGGCTGACGTCTTTGCTGAAGCGACTTATACCTCAAGCCGCTTCTTCTCAATATTTTGCGACTCTGGTTCTGCATTCGATACTGCATTATTTCCCGTCTCATACGCGCGTCTCGCATTTTCGCTAATCTCTAGGCTCAATCGCGCAAAGCGGCTTGCGCCTCGGATCTTTTCACCATAACGAATCATGACAAAGGGACTGATACAGAATATAGTTGCGACGCCCGCGAGGATAGACGTGGCATAGTTGGAGCCGAGACGGTATAGGCTGTGCGCAAAGAGGGGGAACACTGCTGAAAGCACACTTCTCAAAAACGAGAGCGATGCAAAAGCCGAGCTTGCATAGGTGGTATATGCATCAGTAAGATACCCGACAAGGACGCAGTCGTATTCGTTGATGGCGAAGCCGACGGGGACGAGCGCGAGCATGGACACTATCCAGTGCGGTTTCAATGCTGGCGGGATTGTCCACGCAAACCACCATAGGCCAATAGCGAAGGCGGGAGCGGCAATGGCAAACCCAAGGAGTTTGTCCTCAGGAGACAGCTCGCCACGGCCCTGAATGTTATACCGCTTAGCGCGGCGATGGTCGTATATGCGCGTGAACAGCGATAGGGTGAAGCCGACGCCGATGGGAACGAAGGCTAACGAGGCGGCGCTGGAAGAAAAGTTGTATGAAGTATAGATGATGGGCATGACGACAGTAAAGAGGTAGACTAGGGCGAAGGCGGTGCCGGAGATGACTGACGTAGTAAAAACAATGGGCTCTGTGAAGAGCAGGACCAGTGGGCGGAAGAGGACGACACGCACAAAGTAAGAAAAGTCGGGAACGTGATCGGGGTTTTCGATGCGGAGACCTTTGCGTCCCGAACTGCGCAGGGCTCGAGAGAGGAGCTGTGTCGCGCGTGACTCACGAGAAAAGAGGAGTAGAAGAAATGATGCGGCGCTGATGATGGTTGAGATGTAAAATATCCATCTCCAGCCTGCGGCCGACGCGGCGACGTAGGCCGCAAAGATGGGTCCAACGGCGAGGGAGAGGTTGGCAATGATTAGCCAGAGCGTCACGAGCCATAGACGAGTCTTTTCGCCAAACATGTCCTCAACAGCACCGGCGGCAACAACACTGGGTATGGACGAGGCAAAGCCCGTAACGAAGCGGCCGACAAAGATGGCGGCAAACGAGGGTACCGTTGGTATGATGATGTTGAAGATGGCAAGGACGGCGACAGAGAATAGATAGAGGTTCTTGCGGCCAAAGCTCTCCGAGTATGGAGGGAAGATGACGTTTCCGATAGCCTGGCCGCAAAAGTACATGCTGCTAAAGGCGACGGCGACGACGGTGGTGCCCACGCCAAACTGCCGCTGGACGTCTGACGAGCACGCGGCGCCCACAGTGCCTAGGGCGGAGATGAAGAAGTCGAGAAACATGACGAGCGTCGCATTGTAGGCCTTCCAGAGGACAGGCCAGTTGCGCGGATGCTGCGCACAGTTGGGAGACCAGCGTAAGAAGCCCTCAGGTGTGATTTCGAGGCCTTGGGCGCGGAGCTTCTCGTCGTCGTTGTTCAGCGTGGATTCAGGATCAGAGTCGACCAAGAGCACGGTGGCTGCCGTCGACTTTGCCGCTGCTGTCGGCTCGTGATGTGCTTGTGCTTGTGCTGGTGCGGACATGCTGATGGAAGTGCCGTCCAAGACATGCGTGTGTGTATATGTATGTTCTTGGTTGGCGGGCTATGTACTGAACGATCTATTTCCGTCTCCTGTGTTGGGGTAACGAGGCCGCGAGCGACGTTCAAAGTAGTCTTGCAAGCAATATACAGGGAAATCGGACGGTCAAAGAAGTGTGTTTGGTTATGGGATGAAGCAAGAGAAAATAGAAGCGTTTCATCTACGGAAGGTGAGAAGGGAAGCATAAGCATGCTCCCAACCACGAACACATAGAGCCATGTCATCGGCGCCCGCACCCAGCATGTAGGGCGCGCGCGACCGCCGAGCTTAAAACTAGTTACCCGACTTGGCACGCCAGATGGAGGGTAAACCTTCCACCCCCAGATCCGGCTACGAATTGAGAAGGGGGCCTAAAGTTTAATTTGGTAGCTAAGCTGATGCCAGCGTTGGACTTGGGCAGGGGCGAGGGAAACGGAGGGCCAAGAGTGTGAGATGGTTTTCGTCTGACACCTTAGTCGGTAAGGCTGCCAAAAATGAACAATGTCTCCGCCGTACGACTTGAACGAGTCATATCACATTCCTTGGGTGTGTGGTCGTAAGTAGACATAAACGGACACATTTTGATTGTGTCCTTTGGGTATGGTTAAGCTGGAGAGCGCTCCGCGTCCAGACAAGAGCGGGCCACCAAGTGATTTCTGAAACAAAGTGTTTACTTTCATCTATGATGCCATGAATAATAAGTCGAATTCAGATTGGTTGCGACCCATACATAGCCGTCGCGCGAGATGTGGGCCAGGAGATGGGCTGACATTGCCAATTATATGAGGCTTGCATTTGCTTGCCCAGCATGCTCAGCTGCGCTATAAATTATAACGCTGTCCCGCAGGCAGACGCGATGGTATTGCGCAAATGAGGCTGGGGCTGATGAGCCACGAAAGAGTTAGTACACAACCAATTTCGTGAAGCATACAAGAACTAAGCCAACCGAGGCCAGAATTCCAGGCGCCTCCTTAATAACACTGCCATTATCCAGGTATCCTAATACCTAGCCAGCCAGCTAGTTAGCTAGTCTACTAGTTCGTATGTTACTTATTTCAATGGCTATTTCCTTAATTAACTAGTAACCTAAGTGGCTAGCCAGATCGTAGATGTTAATTTGTGTAGATGGTGCTGACTTTTGCGGCTACACTAAACCTAGACAGGGAAAGTCATTATGCAGTTAGCAAATTTCGTTTAGTAGAATCCTAGGTTGCTCAGCCCGTACTTTGCTGCGCTATGTCATCGCACCTCCCTGACTGACAGTGACAGTAAAGTTAATGGATTTCATTTTCCCGTCCTTGGCAATTCTACAGCGCCGCCTTTTGACCGCCTTTTGCCTAGTCTGATCCTGCTTATGCACCTCCTTTGAACCAAAACCCTGCTTGCCAGACCCGCCAGAAACAAGTCGCCAGCCCTCACAATAAAACTAGGGCGTGATGGTGTGTGGTTGTGCTGCCGCTATCGGGACGTCCGCCAGCGCCAGCGCCGCCCCCGCGTATACATAGTAATGCGATGAGGTACGGGCACACGGAGTCGACGGGATGGGCTCGTTGCGCGGGATTTAACGCATGCGGGCATAAGACGACGAAGGAGGCGGGAAAGAGGGAGAGAAAGGCGAATTGTCACATTATCACACCCGATAGAAAGGCGGCGAGTAGTTGCGAAATTAGCTGCCAATTACCTATCAGCCACCAAATGCTGCAGGCATCATTCGGGCAAACATGGTTCTCGCTGCTAATAATCTCACATCGCTAAACGTAATAGATGAAAAGGACAGTGGGTGGAACCGTTGATGATGAGTCTTCTCTGGCCAAGTGATCTTTCAACAATTTTCGAAGCTACTTTTTTATGGGTATGCACATTAGGTGTTCTACTTATCATGTCTCGAGATAGTAACAAATTTTTATTCAGTCTAGACAAATTTATTTATTTGGGCGAGCATATTGAGAAAGGTCAAGTGTGAACCGCTGTTTCGTCGAGGAGCATCTACCCAGGCTTAATGGGCAGAGAGCTTTACTCGATTCTGACGACCGCTGTTGGGAGAGATTGCAAGCTCTCTTGGCTGTCGACCACTTCGGCAGCCCGTGCATCTTCAATCAAAGAGCTACCGAAATTCCGTCTGATCGCTTCCATGCCGCCTTTGATGCTGAAAGCCTCGTACCCCTTTGCCCGCATCACGGCCGTGGCTAGTCTTGCGATCTCTCCATCATAGCAAATTACGTACACCGGCCCTGCACAGTTGGCCAGCAACTTTAGGAGCCGCGCGTCGTCTGAAAATTTGCTCGTCATGCTGCTCCAGTGCTTGTACAAAACCTCAGTGTCCCAGAACAAGCTCTTCGGCGGCTCGGTCAGGCCACCTAAAGGACTGCTGATAGTTCCCTTAATATGGCCGGCATCATATGCACTAGCATGGCGCAGATCGAGCAATGCGATTCCCAGCTCCTTCAGCGGGTTACAGAGCGTCTCTGAAGCAGAAATGAAGGCCTTGAGCCTGGCGTCGTCACAGCTGAGCTCCCATGTGATGTCGTATTTATCGAGGTCAAACGTTAGGAGCTCTTTATTCACAATGGGATGGAAATATGAGTCATCCAGTTTGTCAAAGTACTGATCCAAATGCATATGAGGCAGGTCACAGCAGACAAAGACACAGTGAACTCCTCCAGTAACAGGATCGGCATGCTGAGAAAGGCGCCCTTCCGATTTCTCGGTTTGCAGCCAGTCAAGCAGGCCTTGCAGTGCCATTCCTGAGGACGGGCCTGCTGCGATTCCTTGACGCGAAAGCTCCAGAGATGCTGCAAATGAAGCCTTGGAGCTTACGGAAATGACTTGGTCGACGGTTTCCCGCCAAGGAAACTGAGAGCATTCCATCAAAGGAGCGGGCCGAGGACCCGGAACAGGGTCATTGACGGCATTGCAAACACCTAGGACTTTGACACTAGGCTTCTGCTCCTTCAGGTAAATGCCGGTTCCACTTACACAGCCGGCACTGCCCATGCCCATGGCAAAGACATTAATCTCGGGGAGCTGCTTCCACAACTGAGGACCTGTCCAGCGAATGTGAGACTTCCAGTTATTTTCGTTGGTGTACTGATTTGGGTTGTAAATGGAATCTGCATTATCCCGGGCCAGTCGCTCAAGACGCGCGACAATACCTCGTTCATCCTGGATTTCCGGCTGTGCGGGACCGCCATATAAGTTCAACTTGAGACCCCAGAATAGGAGCTGCTTCAGGCGGCCGTACTCGCATTTGTTGGTGATGTAAGCGTGCACATCGTCGTTGTCGTACAAGACGCGGGCGCCCAGGCTTAGGGAAGTCACGGTTGATCCGGAGCTGGATTCGATGATACTCTTGCCGGCACATGATGGTTCTTTCTCGAGCATATTAAGGGCTGAATGGGGAGAAAAGAAATGCGTTCAGACCTGGGTAAGACTTGAAGACGGAGGTTGTTAAGCATACCTGGAAGAGCCTTGACATTCTGCGCCGGCAGCGCAGTAAGGAGTTTTGCATATATGCGGACATTGTCAGAGTAGAAGGGGTTGAGTTTCTCCGGTATCTCAACTAAAGGCAGCGGCGGAGCGCAGTCGGGGTCATAGAACTTGCGAAGTGAGTCCTTGCCCTTGAAGACGTTAAGATAGTTTTCCGCCGTCATGTTGCCAAAGTCTAAAAATCGATGATGTTGTATATTGGCTGAGGATTTAATTTGTATGAGAATCAAATATAATCGGTCAAAATTTTTAGGGATGAGAACGAAAAAATTTATACATAGGAAAGCCCGATTATATATAGACCTGCCATACGCGGGACAGCCTTAACCAGTGGCAGCCGTAGCCTTGCCCGCAGCGCCAGCGCTGTAGCTCTACGCCATAGAGCAGGGCCCTGCAAGTTCGTATTCACTTTGTAAATGAATTAATTCTGGACGTATTAACACAACATAGTAATATTTTTCCACCCAGCAGGCCGTAAGGTGTGACGACCAGTAGCTTCAGGTAACCCACTGCCATAGGGACCACAAAGATCCAGCTATGGTGGCCAACGAGGCCAAACATTCATCCCTAACATCCACTCTATCTAATTCGGTCCGTGACACACTCTTGGGTCGTGGCTGAAAGCAGCCGCTGGATTGCGCCTTACTGCTGCTCAGCTGTCGAAGAGGTGTGGTCGTAAAATGTCAGACGGAGCGACTCGGGCCTGAGGGAACATCCAGGAAGTCCCCACGAAGACTAGTTACCACTCAACAGAGGCGGCGTCCGGTGCCGTGACCCTTGAGACTCAGACTCGAGTGTTGGTGGAGGTATTTTGAGAAAAAAATTTATTTCTTTTATGTCTTCTATTTCTGTTTTATCCTTCTTATTTAGCTAGTATACCATATACAATAGCTGTTCTACAACGGATTTATTTTGCCTGTTCTTTGGAGAGCGCTTGATCATTTGTTCCCCTGTTGCCGGCTCAGCAGCTCTAGTCGCGAGTAATCTCGCAAGATTCTTTGGAACTGCGATATCTCCGAAGTCACATCCGTCCACTTTCACTTTTATGACCACCAGCAGCGGCTTTATTCATATGTTTCCGTTAAGAATAGCTGACTAAGTGCGACATGAGGCAGCTTCCTACCAGGGTTTAGCTTCAGCGCCACTCTAGCCGCGTTGGCACCAGCGATGGGCTAGGTCAAGGACAATGTTGGAATCTTGTTTGCTCCTCATTCTCGGCAAGCTTTCCTCTGCAGATCTTCGCTGATGATGGAAAAGTGCAACGAGTTTACGCCTACTGGGCACGGCCGTCCTCACAAGCCCATGGCAGGATCAAACCGGCTGGTCAAAGTTGTCGTGGCCGCGCTAACGCTAGTCGCCCTCTTATGCGTTGGTCCGTTTGGAGATCTCTTTTCAAGAATTCACAGGGTTGGTTACGATTCCTGCGTCAAGCCCATGTATGGAACATTTCCTCAGCCAGAAGACCCGTTTCGTTTCCTTCCCTGCACAGACAAGACACGTCCGCCTCCCATTGATGACCCCAACCCAGAGGTTTCCTGGGCAAAGCTCTATGATCCAAATCCAGAAAATTGGAGCTGGGGAAAGCCGTCTCAGGAATCCAGCAATGATTTCGTCAAGGACATTTATGCGGGGCGCGGCATCTACCTTTGCGGCTATCTGGATGTGCCCATGGATTACACCAATAAGTCGGACAGCCGCATCTCTCGTCAGGCCGTGACAAAACTGCAAATGTCAGGGCTGAAGCGTCTCGATGGAAGCTCAAAGTCGTCTGCAGGCCGCAAGAGCATCCGCACGCTGGTAGTAGAGCCTGGTGGTCCGGGCGGTGGCGGACAGTCCATGGTCTGGGGCGACGGCGAGTCCATTTCTGAACGATGGAGCAACGGCACCTTTGACGTACTTGGATGGGATCCCCGCGGCGTCAATGCAAGTTATCCTGCCATATCTTGCTTTGCCAGTGACGCGCATCGCGATCGCTGGAGGCTGCTCACCAGCAAGAATCGAATCGTTGCGGGCCAAGGCAACACCCTTCAGCAGCTTCAAGTGGCTGATACCATGAACGATGCGATGTTCAAGTACTGCTTTCACAAATATGGCGAACTCCCGCGATTTATGACAACTGCTTTTGTCGCTCGTGACTTGGAAATGATTCGTCAGGCACTTGGTGAGGACGAGCTAACAGGTTTCATGGTCAGCTACGGCACAGGCATTGCGCAGACTTATGCAGGCATGTTTCCTGATTCTGTTGGCAGGATGATTCTTGACGGCAACGAATATTGGGCCGATTACATGAACCCTCTCAGTTTCGCAACAAATTCCTTTGACAACGTCACTGATGCCTGGCGAGACGGCTTCTTGGCTAGCTGTGTCGACGCTGGTCCTGACGGTTGTCCGCTGGCGACTCCCAAGAAGAACGGAGAAGTTCTAACTTTGGCCTCTTTGGAAGCGCGCATGGATACACTCTTGTCGTCATTGGTCAACCGACCTCTTCCAGCTTACACAGGGACCTCTGGACCGGGCCTTATTACATATCAATTCGTCATCGACGCCATTTACGAAGCTACATATGAGCCTCGTATCTGGCTCTCGCTTGCAGAGTTTCTAAATGATCTGGAATCGGGAAACACCACGAAACCGCTGGATAGAATGAATCAACGATGGTGGCGAAGCGACCCGGGAGCCCCCTTCACCAAGTTGGAACCTCCTAGCAATGACGAATTGTTGACCATGGTCGGCTGCCCGGAAGGATATGATCAGCCCCGCCCCGAAAGCCTTGAGGAATGGGATGCGGTATGGCAAAATGCTACGGAAGCCTCGTGGATTTCCGGAGATATGCGGTTTTATTACGTGCTGCCTTGCCGCCAGTTCTACAAGTACTGGCCTACACCTGCTGAGGTCTACCGTGGTGGCCTGAACAAGACGTTGAAGAACCCTCTTCTTCTCATCTCTGAGCCGTATGATCCAGCCACGCCCTTGCGGCATGGACGGAGACTGCGCCAGTCGCTTGGTAGGGACAATGCACGACTAGTGGTGCATCACGGGTTCGGGCATGGCTCGCACCGTGACGTATCTGACTGTACTGATGACATCGGTCGCAGATATATTCTTGAAGGTATCCTGCCATCTGAGGATGAGACACATTGTACCCCAAACAGCAAGCCATTTAGTGCAAGTTACAAAACTGATTTCAGCGACGCGGGGCTCCTTTGGAACTTGAGAATCGGCCGATATTAAAGACACTTATTGATGGTATTTGCTTCGGCAGAACATTGGAATAGTTTCTTTTCCCTATAGTCAAAGCGATGAAAAGCATTTCAGCCTTTGTTTTGTTTCAGTTTCGTCTAGACGTGTCAAGTTTCAGCTCATGTTTAGCAACAGTGTCAAATAAAATCATATGTTCTTCATTAGCAATACCAAGCACTATCTATCCAAAGCGAGAGATCCAGAACGCAAAACTAAGCTCGCACTAGCAGTACATGTTTTCCATCGTAGACCGACTGAGCCGCTATCACCTGTAAATCACCTTTTTTGAAGCTTACACGGTGCATCTTGTCCTGGTGAATGGCCTCTTGTGCAAGTTCCGATGTGAGAGAGCCACGAAACGGTTTCATGACCTCGTGTAGATCATTGCAATACTGCATTGCTTATGCGCGGAACTCAACGGCGCGGCGAGCGCCGGCAGCGCCCTCCTCCTGGTCGTTACCCTGAGCGCCGTTGCCACCACGCTGACCGGCCTGGCCGTTGCGGCCACCGCGGCCACCAGCTTGGTTGCCGTTGCGGCCAGCGCCAGTCTGAGCACCGTTGCCAGTCTGAGCACCAGCACCAGTCTTAGCACCGTTGCCACCCTGAGCACCGTTACCAGCCTTGGCACCGTTGCCACCCTGAGCAGGAGCAGCGGCGTTACCACCCTGAGCGGGAGCAGCGGCGTTACCACCCTGAGCAGGAGCAGCGGCGTTACCACCCTGAGCGGGAGCAGCGGCGTTACCACCCTGAGCAGGAGCGCCAGGAGCGCCAGCCGCGGCGGCCATCTGAACAGGAACAACGCCACCGAAGGGACCGGCGTTGGCGGGGTTCTGGCAACGGACAAGGCAGACGTTGGACTCACCAGCGACGGTACCAGTGCACTGCTGACCCTGAGGGATGGCCGCCTTGAGGACGTGGTCGCTGGCGTTTCCGTCACGGTTGCGACCGCGGTTGTTGCCAGCGACGTTCTGGGTGACCTGGATGTTGTCCCAGCTGGTGCCGGTGCCGTCGCCGTTGATCATGCAGGTGTAGGGGCCAGCGCCGTCGGCGTTGACCTGGTGAAGGGTCATGGTGAGCTCGCCGCCGCTGGTGACCTGGGGGAGAGAGTCGCCAGTCTCGGACATGATCTTGGCGGTGCCGCTCTCAACGCTGTTGGGGCCGGCGCCGACGGTCTCGCCGACGGTTTGGGCAGTCTGTCCACGGAAGCGGGTGGCATCCTGCTGGAAGGGGTTGCGTCGAGTTCCGTCACGAGGAGTGGAGGAGACGACACCTAGGGCCATACCGCTACCGCCGGCGTTGCCCTGGGCACCCGTGATGACGGCGTGGCCAGCAACGAGCTGGCCAGCAATGAGCATGGAAGCAGCGAGGATAGACTTGATGGGAGCCATTGTAAAAAAAAGTTTTTGTTTTTGGGGGGAGTGAGGGTAGTAATTAAGATGGAAGAAGAGTAGTGCTTGATATAAAGAAGAACAGTCAAAAGACCTGACCAGCAGGATAGAGAAAGGTAAGAAGGAAGAGAAGTGCTGGTTGTGGAGATGTGAGAGCGTTGTTGATGATGGAGAAGATTCGAGCAGATTTATCGGGCGGGAGAGTTCGATTTATAGCCTGAGATTTCCGATTGTAGTGTGACTATTTCCATTCCGACATGGTATTCCCAGCTGGCAGCGGCCAGGGTGCGTGCGTGTAAGGCCGAACCCAGCAGCAGCCGTGAAGCACGAAACAGGTTCAAACATGATAGGGATCAGGAGCTTTCCGGATCGTCCAGGTTTCCCTGCACCGCGGCTACCTGTCAGACATCCATAGGGCCAAGAACCCCGGTAGGTGGGAAATTCCCTGCACAACAAAACGGCGAAGTGTTATGCGGTCTTCGCTTGGAATCAACTGCGGCCGAGGAGGAGGAGGAGGAGGGG